>UCOK01015597.1:0-293552 GCA_900474325.1 Synergus umbraculus | reverse complement strand
GGCTGGAGAAGCAATGCTGAACGGATGTGCTAGCAATATAATTTTTTCACTGCAGCAATATAATATAGCTGGATCACTAACATAACATAGTTGACGGAACAAGTCTCACTAGAAATGCCAGCCATACTTTTTGTCAGCACAGTAAAATACAATGGCTGAGCCATCCATTTGCTATGGTCAGCCCAACCATTTCATTTGTTTGCTGTATCTAAACACAGGTAGCAATACACTTTGGTTGCAGCAACCATAGATATGGTTACCCCATATTTTTCAATTTACTATGGTTGGCCCAACCATAGCTAGGGTTCTGCCAACCATAGTGTTCTCTCCGTGGGTATTAGATATTTTAATATATGAAAATTCATTGTATAATTATTTTAATTGCACGTATTAAATTATCAACTCTAGAAATTGAATGTGGTAAACAAAAAGAAATCGAATGATTATGAGAGAAATATGAAAAATACTGCGAATAAAGAAGTAATTTCCGGTCTGCAATTAGGCTTTAATTAATTTCTATAGTAATAGAACATAAATCTTGTAGTCAAAGCGTTCAAACTACAAAAGACAATTGTGAAACTTATACTCCCTAAAACGTCATTTCTCGACGGGGGTTTGGAAGGGGTAGGAATTAATTTCGATAAATCCTTTATATCCCTACCGAAATTGTGCGAGGGCCACAGGTAATATACCGTTTCGCTCCATCACTTCCCGCTTAGGGGTCAGGTAATTCGTAAAAAGTGGAATGTGGGAAAAAGCGTTTGCAACCCGTTAGGTGAACGAAAGGGTTGAGGTTCGAAAATGGGTCAGATTAGAGGCTCTTTACCGTTTTTCTTAAAGAGCCCTTTAGCTTCAATATATAAAGTATCGCGTTTCCATGATCGATTTCAGGCAGCTAATAATATAGAAAGAGAGAGAAATATACCAATTTTTAGGGTTTTATATATCTGGATATAAAAAATACACACACAGGTTTGATATTTCCGTGGTGGATTTGTGGAGATAGGTGGAATTGATTCTCATTTAGAAAGAGGTGGATGTGTTCAGCTTGCAGTCGAAATTTCAGCAAAAGGGTTTTTTCGACGTGGGACTTTGAGGGGCCGTGTGAGAAAACCATTAGACGTCAAAACTCGAAAGAGGCACCCTTAAATAACAGACCACCGGCCCGCAGGGGAGAATTTAAAAAATGTGATATTTTCGTTTTCAGGTACGAAGCGCGCGTCGAATGAGAATCCAACCCTTCGGCGAGAGAAAATAATAAGAGAGACCCGCAGACAGAGGAATATAAATTTCAATGCTCTGCAATAATGCAAAACGCTGCGGGTATTAAAACTCGCGATTTATGTAGAACTATCAAATTCATATAGCTTGTAATACAATGCGTTCATTTTCATTTAATTTGTGAAGGGAATTAGTGCAGATAAATTTTTCAATGAAGGGAATTAACGTTAATTTATAGGATTCTCAAAGTCCCTTGATATTCTGTACGAACGCCCTTTTAATCCTTTGTAATCGATTAAAAATTAAATTGCCTCGTTTCATCTAATTTAAAATATGAATGGAAACCCCGATTTCAATTTCCTCCCTTTCACTCACCCTCATTTTCTCGAGAAAAAAAAAATATAACTAAGTTTTCGACTTGAAATCGGAAAGTTCACGGTGACGATTATACTCTCAATTATCTCCTCTCCTTCTATTATTCACGGTTCACGCTCGCAGCTTCAATTACAAACAATTTCGATATGGGCTGCAGTAGCAGTGGCTGGTTAGTTCTTGGTTGCCGATAAAGTAAGAAAGGCGTCAACAGATCGTTAGGTATAAAACTCAGCGGGCAGGATCATTTCCAGTGGAAGGAACCAGCTGGTTCGATGAGCGGGAAGAGAAAAGGAGAAAGAAAGAAACACAGAAAAAGCAGTGAAAAAAAACGAAAAGAAGAAAAGGGTTAAAAATTTTGACGCGGAAACGAAACCGAGGGTTGCACCCCGAGGAGGGACGCAACTCATTCGTTTTCTTTTCCATCGTCCCTTGCGACAAAATCATAAAACCACCTTGGACACCCGACTCTAAAATTGTACGTTTCATCCTGCAGTTTCTTCAATTTTTTTCTTGCACTGCTTCTCCGCTTTCTTTCGAGACATCCCACTGAAGATGGGCACCCACCATATGGCCCGAGGCGCAGATAAAAAAATTCATATTTCCAGTAGAAGGGCTCTGAGTGCGGTATTTTTAGCGCGGGAGTTTACCGCAGAGTTAAAGCTCTTTGTGTTTTATGATTGCGCTTCGTTATAGTTTACGGTTATGAGTCGTTATCGATGCAGCGTCTGAATGCTTTTATTTCCTCATTTTATTTTAACTTATTCCTATAAATTCCCAGATTGGATTCTTATAATAAAATATTTCAAAAAACAGTTTTAACGTGTCAAGTTCTGGACTCCTTTTTAGGATCTTGAACAGGGCTTTAATTAACTCCTTCTTTTTTTTTTTATCATTACTTTCGTTACAGGATAAAAAAGATGAATGAGTCGATGTGAGTACTACCAGGGTAGGCTTTAACAGATTTCTATACCTGCATTTGAGTTACTATAGGACAACATGTATGTAACACAAGCTATGCATTGACCAGCATACATACTCGTCCAACATGGAATGTGGTCTGCCAGGCACATTACATACAGCCGCTATAGTTCCCGATTTTTATTATTTCATAAAGCATTAAGTATAATATCCGCACGCACTTAATGGAGTGTAGCTCGTTGCAATATTCCAGTTCGTGGGTGGATGTGGCCAGCAAAAGGCAGCCGATCGGTTGGTAGGCTGCCAGATAGATACGCTCCTGGCTGGTCGAGCTCGCATATTGTAATTACATGAATTATTATTTCATTTCATGTTGGGGATCCGTTCCGCCTGCCAACCCCTCTTGCCCTCACTTTGTATGCACTCCTGTCCTCTGCAGCTCCTTCTTTATCTACCTTTGGTTAAGTCTCTTGTTCTCTTTCTCCTATACATTCAGAGAACAAGTGTCCACCTGCATCTAAACACACCATTTGCTTTCGATATATTCAGACGAGTTTTAGCTCGAGTTTTAGAAGCTCGAACCACCCTTGGCGATTTTCAATATCCGGTGGATTCAATTAAGGATTAATTGCTTTACAAACGGAAATATTGTGTTTTAGAGCCTCAGTTTCTATCCAGGACAACTGTGGAATAAGTCACAGTTGATCGAGCTCTCTTAAATATAATTGACATAAAGTGAAAGATGTAGGAGTGATTGACTGTCTAGATGATTGTTTTTATTCGTGGCGCAGTCGAATACTTGTCAGATAATTTTATATTTTATCTAAAGGTGAAACAACCGCCTCCATTCTCCCAAGTTGTAAATCCCGAAAGCCATAAGATCAGATCATTATTATTTAAACAAAAGATCGAAGAAAGATAACAACCCCTTTTCAATTTTAAGATACTCGTTAAGGACGTTAAGTAAAACATTGCATAGACATTAATAGTATTTTCTAATAGTTGTTACCTAGATTTATAAATTTAACATTTCCTTATTTAAACCCAATAAATATTTCAGGTGTTTCAAAAATCAAATATAATAAGAAATAAGATAAAAAAGTTACTCGATTCCTGTAAGCCCCGATTGAATTCGTAAAACCTACATGAAAAAAAAACACGGAGCAGAATGACAAGCTTAAATCCCTCATCCCGAATAAAAAGCAACCCCGTGTGGATTAAGAGTATCAAAAACTCGAAAAGCCGTTTCACGACATGAATTCGATTGTCACCTCGGCAGCGATCCACGTGAAAAAGATTATTTCCCCAAACGACAAATCCAGCCTCATCACTTTTATTGTACATTTATATACAAATACATCTGTACGATATTTTATTCTCCTAAATATACAAAGAAAAAATATAAAAATCGAAATAAATATTTGTAATTTGAAATAAGTACTTGCAAATAGAACCGAATGTGTATAAGTTCATGTAAGATTGTAGGAGCCAACCAATGTCCGAGCATTGACTAGGACTGGTTTGCGATATGACTCACATAGGTAAGGAGGTTCGATCGTATTTGTGCGCTCGTATATCAAAACCAGTAGGCACCCCCGACATTGCGATCCTGTGTGCTTTTGTGCCTTTTTGTGCGTGTGAGTGCCTCAGCGAGCACTCACGCACACGCGTATGATTGCACCCACAACACGTTTAGATGATTTGATTATGAATGTGTGTGTGCTCGCATGTGGCGGCTTGTTTTTCATTTTTGCAGACTACCTTAAGTCTAAGTCGTTCTATTTAAGCGAGCGCATGGAATTAAGTAACAAGGCGCTGTCTTTCAACGCCACATCCGCCTCCAACCTCGGATTCGTACTACACGATGGACATATGATAATGTATCTCACTATTTCAACGGAAAACTCAAAGATGTTCGGCGACAATTATTCATTTCTAGCTTTTGAAGATTTTTTTATTTTCAGCACATTTTTAAATGGTATTTGCAAATATAATTATTAGTTTTTATACGAATGTTATGCATTCTATATGCGGAAGGTTGCAACTGCTTGCAGGAAAAGTGAAACAGTAATTTAAATGTAAATGAGAATTTAACAAAAGACGCTGATTATTCAGATTTAGACGTAATAATGAAAACAATTCAAGTTGAAACAAGCCTAAGGAGGAAAGACGACTCATTAGCTTTTTTATATCCTCGTTAACACGACACATAATGCATAGTAATGAACTGTTTCTGGTAGACAGATGCATGTATGTTTACTTCACTCAAGCTTTCAGTCGACCCAAATTTCGCCCCAGGCTCTGCACCCACTTCAGTTATAAACCTATCCTTTTTCTAGATATTAACTCTCATCAAGAGTCAAATAATTGACACTATTTTCAATTTATTCTCTTCGAATATTTATCTCAGAGCGTCAATTTGACAATAGACTCAAATTCCTTTCATGTTATCATATATATAATATATTACCTTCCCATGGGGAGTTTAAAAACCAGATTAGTAAAGAATATTCATCCTATAAACTCTTTTCGAGGTCGAGTTCTCGGTCCTTATCATTTAAAAGAAAAAGAAGCAACCATGAATACTCGAATGACCGGATTCGATTATGCGGATTACTTTGAGCTCAGAAACGCCTTGTCTAATGATCTTTGTGAATAATGATAATGGAGCATATATATTCCCGCGTCTCAAATTCTTTCTAACGGTTCTAGAGGCTGAAGTCAAAAGAGTCCTCGATTTTGTCCATGGAAAAACAAAGTCACTCTTCACGATAAGTAAATTAATAAGTACAATTGATAACAACTTTATGGGAATTTCTGAAATTCTAATTTTAATCCTACGCTAATTTTCCAAGTAGAAAAAGTCACGACCTCCCACCAGTAGAATAAACATTAAACGGTCAGACATTTGCTATTCGCTCTAATTATTTTGGAATTCCAGAAATTGGAAACTTTATTATTAACTGAATTATCCAACTTCCAATTTGTCTGCTGAATAAGGAACACCTTCTGTCCGTTCTGAACAGGTTTTCGAAATAACATAAAAGTCATTCTTAGTTGTACTGTTACTGCATTGAATTGCCTATCATGTTTGGCAATTAATCGGATTCATGCCTCTCAGCATGAGCTCTCGTAATCGAAATTTTTCCTTTTTCCAGAGACTTTTCTTCGGAGAGGCCAGAACGACTTCCTCGCTACGTTGGGAATTTCCTACTTGTTCACTGAGCGAGAAAACGGGTCTCTGATAACGCCTCGATTTGCAGCCGTGGGAATCGATTTAACGCTCGTAACGAGGAGATCGCACATTACATATACGCGGCCTCTGGACTATCGACTCGTATCGATTGTTTGCAGAGTCAGGTCGAGGGATATCCCGTTTCCATGAGACACATAATACTGGCATACCAAAGTACACTTATCCACCTCGATATACCGAGAATCGAGGGAAAGATTTCACCGGCAAATCTTTTACATACAAAGTCCAGTCTGTAACTTGAGTCTCCCAGTTTCTGGAAAAAAAATAACTAAAAACTCTTTTTGAAAACTGGATTTTGTCTGCAAAGCTTCTGTTAAAGAGGCAAAGTTTAGTAATTTTGTCAGGTAGATATTTGAAAGAAGGAACAAAAGCCATAAAAAAGAGAATGTCGGATTGAAGAAGGAGGTTGATGATCGAAATTCTTTAGACCGTTAATTGCCTCTTAATATCGTTTCCCGAAAGGCACATAAAGTCCTGGGAGCTCGTCGACGGGACTCGAATATAAATTATATATACGTTCCTCTGAACACTTGTACTTTCCTGTCGGTACGCTTCGCTCATGTTTCCTTTAGAAACACACATGTACCTGCTGTTCGTATGTCGATACTTACGAAAGAGGTACTTCCTCAGAAAACTCTTTTCTTCCCGTATACAAACCCCCTCCCTTCAACCTACACATCGGTCTACCCCATCAGCCCCTCCCCGTTTGCTTTCGCGAGATTTACGATGACGATTTTACAACCTTATTTGCAGAGAGAAGACTTCCGCTTTTTTATTATTTATTGTGTACCTCTATATATGTAGAGTCCGGATTTTGCCTCGGTGGTGGTGTTGAAAGAGAAACTAGTTGGGACTCCACTCAGAAAACAATGCTTTCATAAAAATCAAGAAGATACCATTTTTTCAAGGAAGCATCATCATATTTTTTACAATGTAACTTCAAAATCTCTATAAAAAAAAAAGAACTTTATGATAAAAAAAAAACTTTAAGAGAAAAAAACTTTAAGATGAAAAAAAATTGAGAAGGAGGCCGCCATAATTATAAAAAATAAATGCTACCGTGAAAGAAGAAACACGAATATCCATTGTTAAAAGAGACAATTCATGAATCCTGCTGCGCGAGTCGAAGCATATAAACAAAAGAGTGAAGATCAAAGTTTACCGCGAGAGTAAATGCAACGAGTAAACTCTGCAGCAAGCGCCGTACATAACATGCACTAGGAAGCCGATACAACATAAGAAAATTACGAGGGATTAAAATGATAAGGAGTGCGTAAGGCAATATTGCCGACCAATAAAAGGTCGTTGACGTTCAGTGACATCTATACAACAGTTACAACCGCGAACACATTAATAGAGGCGAATAAATCTATATGGATGTATATGGAGTCCATGGGACTTGATAAAAACATGTGTATTCATGTGTGATGTCTAAGGATTTAATATACATTTATATTCTCGAGTCTATGTATTGTTCTTCAAGTTTGTGTGCATTTATACATTAACCACATGTTTATTCCTCTGCAAGTGTGGGATGTGTATTTATGTGTCTGTGCATGTGTTGGAGAGTCGTATCGTATCGGTTGGCCATTGTTTCGTGGACTTCTCAATTAAATGCCCTACGCACCGACTCTCTGTCGCCTTTACTCTCCCCGTGAACTCTCTATAATGCTTTTTCTCTCCTTCTTTTTTCTTTCTTCGCGATCCGTGAATGGGTACACGTCGATACTGAGAATTTAAAAAAAGGACGCATAGGAATTTAGAGAGAGACCGCATATATATTCGCGGGTGTAGGCGTCACGATGGTTGTATACACTATCTGAGGAAATATTCCTGGGGAAATGCTTGGAATAGCTAAATAGCAATAAAATGTCATGATGCCAGGAGAACAGCCTTTCTATTTAATTCTGGAGAAATTTTCATTCATTTTGCTAAGTGAAATTCAGTGATTCTTTTTCTATTGAGGTGATACTTCCACCCGAATAATACCACAAGTCACAATACCTAATAAATTTCTCCTCGCCAAACTCCTTATATCTCCATCCCTATATCGAAACCAATATCTTTTCTTGAATGCAAGACTGCATCGCACCCTCCTTCCAAGAGTATAATAATATCATTCTTTAGGAAAAAAGTGCGCACTAAATTACCCAGAGAAGTACCTTTCAGCGTTTTTTTTCGTTTTTTCTGGTTTTTCTCCTTAAAGCGATTCCAATAGAGTAATAGTCCTCGGGCTTTCACCTGGGGGAGAAAAAAAGAGCGAAAAAAGAGCGCAAACGGGAGAAATTGGGTGTGAATCGGGTGCGAAGTGGAGGTAAAAAAAAAAGAAAGGAGAATAAAGAAGGAAGGTAAACCCTGCGGTATTGGCACCTGACCGGAAGAAAATTCCTATGGGGGGTCCGGTGGACATTATGGGCATTCTGAAGGGCGGTCTGATGTGAAATTGAGCCGTTTAAGTTGGGGGCGAACTTGAGAGGTCTATTGTTAGAATTCTGTAACACCGGCCCTTCCGTATTATAACTTCTTTCTTATTCTATATTCTTTCTCTTTAATAAATAATTAATATAATAATGAATAATAATGAATACATGAAATTCTCTACTTTCCAGAGAAATTGAATATTGACTAATCAATGCAAGAAGACATAATTCAATTTCCTTCTTTTCATCGGGACGGAATGCTAAGCTATAACCGCAGTTGCGGTTAGTGTCACTTCAAAGTGCATCCCACTGAAATATTTCAAGCCTTCTATAATAAATTCATGAAACGTTTCTTTTAGAATCTTTCGCGTAATTTATTTTTCCAAAGTCTCTAAAATACTTTTTAAGTACCGAGATGATTCACCCTATTTTTGAATACCTCTTTAATAAGTTATCCTAACTCCGAACCGTTTTTAAAGAAAAAAGTACATTATGTCATCCTCGCAATACAATTTCCCTCAATTCTTCAATAACACAATAATTCAACCCCATTTTTTCTCAACATCTCTCCTTCCCGCATCGAACTCTCTTCGCGTCTCAATCAAGGGGGTGAACCAAGGAAAAGAAGCAGGGGTTGCTTCCCCTCGAAAGACAAATCAAATAACAAAAAAAAAAAATGTTACTCAGTACTCGATCATAAGAATCGCAGTCGCATCGAAATTCGACGACTGGAGATCCTTCATCTCCCTTTCTTTTTCCTTCATCTCTCCAGGTTCTCCGGTTACCTCGCTCTCAGTCTCTGGAGTCTGAAGTTGAATTCTGCAGTGCAGATGCGCACAGACGTCAGCCAGACAAACACTCACTCACACACACACTGCTATCTTTATATGTGTTTAACACAAACACAAAATTCATTCCCCATATCTGTGTAATGAAACAGATTTTTCCATAGTTCGAGTCTCGCCTGAAGCGAAACAATATAGCGTACCGTCCATTCCAAAAAACGATCAGCAAACTTCTTCATGGCGATATCTCGTGAAGAAATTGGCCGATCGGAATGAAAAAAATATTGTCGGAAAGCCATGATCGTGTGGAATCGAATGGCGCGAAGCCCGATCCGCTAAGGGTCCCTGGAAATCGTCGAAAAATTCGCAAACCCGGGCGTCTAGCCGGAGCCCATAAAGTGTCGGCGTAAATCACTCGGTTTTATGGTGGTGCACGTTTGCCAACCTTTAGCTGATGAATTCCTTACCCAGGCTTACCGTGCACCTCAACGTGGTCTCGCGCGGCGAAATCCAATGGCTTTCGGTTTCTCATTCTCTTTTCTCTCTAAACCCCCCAACTCCCCTTCGTCTTCATTTCCCCTTCACCCTTCAGCCCTCATCATACAACTTCTCAGTTCTCCTACCCAGTTAGGCTAAATTCTCTTCGAACACCCCTTCCTTTTTTACTTTCTTCACTTCTTTTTTGGGTGTATATCTTCTGCCTCGCACCCTTTTTGCGGTATTGGATCTGTTTTTGCAAAAAAAAATTCTCGCTTTACGCGAATTCACTGAGAGAAATTCGAGAAGTCTTTTCCAGTCTGTGCCACTCACTGGAAAAAACGTATGTCGAAATTTTTGTCATTTTCGACCTCGTCAATGTTAAAAAGAAAATTTTACTTTGATTTTTAATATAATCCTTTTAAAATATTAGACGCACCCCTCTCCGAGATAAAAAAATATTTATAACCGTCAAAGTCCTAATAGAATTTACCCTCCGCTAATAAATTTTCTCTTCTCTTTTTTTGTACTCCTTTTTTTCGTATTATTTTGACTCAACCACTGTGAAATGAAATTTTTCACACGTCCTTTCCCCTATCTGTTAGAATTTAGACTTTCTATTTGGGGGTTAATTGGCCGATCGTCGACTTTTTTAGATCTTCTTCACATCTCCGAACTCGACCCTCGACCTGAATCCAAGGGGAATCGATACGAGCAAAAAGCCCTCTGTCAAAATATTTCGGGTGCAGTCTGCAACCCCCGTTGAGTGGTCCATCTTTATTTGGGAAACGTTATAGATAAGATGCATTCTTCTCAACCAAATTATAAAGAAAAAATCTGTCAAATGACCAAATTTGAAAAAAATGAAATTAGTTATTATTAATTAAATCCTATATTTATATATTTTGATATTACTCCATAAAAAAAGCAGTTTTTCATTCACTGCTTTGTAATGACTTGCTCCCCAAAACTAAAAAACTCAAGCTTTTTCTACAACACAAACTCGTTTCTCACGTGACACTCAGAAGCGCTTTTAAAAGGAAGAAGTGCCTGATGACGAGGGAAGTGGGCAAAGTACTGTTTTTACGTCGATTAAGAGTCTCCGACGACGAGGTGTCGACGACAGGGTCGCCGTTTACTGGATCCGCCCTAACGGCGTTCCGATTATACAGATATTCAAATGAGGACGCCTCCGCCGCCTCTGGCCGCAACAGTTACGTATCATCGAATTATTCTAATTTCCGTGGACAAAACCGCCAAAGAGAAGTTTGCGATATTCTGGCGACAACCACCTCTTGGATTGCACTAAGTCGTCGACGTTAGTAGAAAAAATAAGGCGACGCCCCTACCGACCCTAGGGGGTGGAAACCACCCTCGTAATCGACAACTCGAATGCCATCCCCTTTCCGGGGGTGTTCTCGACTTCAGCCGCCCCTCTGGGGGTGGTTGGCAGTCCTTGCGCAAACTCCATTTCCGCTTTTCTCATTCGCGAAATTCTCCCAGCGAATCCCATTGCGAATACTTCAATTGGGGCTTACCCGAAGATATATATATAATTTCTTCTTTATCTTTGTGGAACAAACTTACTTTTTTTTTACTTATACTTTTTTTTCTTATACTTTTTTTTCTCCTAGGATAAAGTAATGAATGAATTTAAAATGATGCATAAATTAAGTATACTATTGATATTGGGGACTAAATGAATTCTTCTCTTTCAGCTGAACAAAATTTTTAAGTCTGAATGACAGGATAAATATTTGCATGCTTTTGTCGTGTGCCAAATGTCAACCCTTGGTGGATAATAGGGCGAAAGATTCAAAGATCCAATCGTGTCCCTCTGGACAAACTAAAATCGTGGCAGTCGTTTATCGGTGTTCGGACTATCGAAGAACCGCGAGGTGGTAATCGAACAGAGCCATATGGGTCCCATGGGCTACCGGTATATTGCATATATGACTGTATGACTGTATGTATTACGTCACGTACGTGGCCGGATACTGTGAACGTGTTGCACGCATCGTCCTCATCCTCTGAATAATACAAAAGTCTCTTCACTAACAAACTCTTTCCAAACTTCACTAAATACAACAATTTATTTCACATAATATTTCCACGATATATCTTTCGTCAAAAATTGTACAAAAATTGTACAAAGTATGAAAATATGATAATGGAAAATAATGGAAAATATTTAATCATTACGTCAATGGGAATAAATGTTTTCCAAAAATGCGGAAATTTTCTGAAAGGGGCTTTTGGAAAAATAATAACGCTTCTGCTAAAAGAATTTAGTGATTCAATTAGCAAAACTCGATCAAAATAATACCGATAGACTCACATAATTCATGCTTCATGCAATATGCTGTAGAAGATGTTTTTTCCATTTTATTAAGATGGAAATCCGCTTTCTAATAATTTAGAACATCGCACTAAGTTTCTCGTTAGTTTCATTATTATTATTATTATCATTATTTCATTATTCAATATTATCTGATTATTTTCTGGTTAATAGAGGCATGTGAGTAGATAAAAAAAAATAAAAAAGACGAATGACAGCACGTTCACCGGTAGCACGACGACGGAAATAATGTCGTTACCAGTTGGTGCAGCACACGTGCCAGAGAGTACGTGCGCGCGCATGTTAGCACTGTCGCGAATTTCGAATTATTCGAAAATTCACATTAAAGCGGGACATACAGTTAGCTTCCTTTCCATTTATATTTTCAACGAGCCATTGCCACTTTCTGCAAGACTTGGGAATTGAATTTTGCAGCTTTCTTAAAATCCACGTTATAAATGTACCACAAGAATATTTATTACTCGAAAGTAACGTGTCTTCTCTTTATGAATAATATGAATATTCTTGAGATGCGTTGTTTTACAACAATTCATAAATTCGTTAAAGAATTCTTGAATGGAATCGACTGCCCATTTACGATAAATACTCTTGTACCTCCCTAATGAGTTCATTTTTTTTAGTGCATCATGCGATGCTCGCAGGTGTTGAACTTGCCAAAAAGTAAAAAAAATTTCAAAAACAAAGTGCAATGGCTATTGTTCAGTTGCCTACGCGAAAGAGTCGGGCCTGACCCTCCGGGAAACAAAAGGTATGGTAGGCTCGATACTTGATTCTCGATTCTTAAGAACGCCTCCGCTCCCTCTTCGTATGCTCGCAAACTACAGATCCTCGCTTACTGTTTGATTTTTTCTTACAACTTACAATCTTACATTCATATGTGCGTACTTACACATGATACACTTATTTCTTACAATCCGCTTTTATATGTATAACCAGGGGCAGAACACCTGAGAGAACTTTGCGATCCTCCAAGTATCCAAGTGATTTCTCACTTTTTGCGTGGGTGATCCAGGAAACTGATGGAAATTTCTATTTTTTAGTTACAGTAACTAAAAGATCGCATTTATTTATGATCAAAAAATAGATGCTTACCAGAAACAAGGGAAGCGTCTATTATATAAATTATATTGTATTATTGTAAACATATATATTAAACAGTTAAAATATACCAAGGAAAGTGAAAGTGTTTTTATTCAAGTTTCATTCACTTTCTTGTATAAGTAACTAAAATGAAAATTCCAATCACGAATCCTGAATACATAACATTCTTATTTATTTGTTTTTAATCTTTTACCCAAAACTAATTTAAACTGCTCACTTGACTTAAGATCTGCGCTTTTACGGTATAATTATCAATGAAAATGATAATTCGCCCCAAAATAAAAGAAAGAAGGTAAAAAAGGAAACATAAACTAAAAATCAAAAGGATCGATTTGCATTTCAATTTGTAATTAAGATAATGAACCATCTTGAGACATTACCCAAAAGCAATTTGACGTTAATTGAGAAAAATCGCCCCTATCGTTACTCAGATTACGAACAAATTCTGCAATAAAATTTACAAACGTCCACAATTTATGATCGATTAAGTGAATTCATTAATAAAGGAGAATGTTCTTCCGAGGTGAGTTCAGAGATGAAAAAAAGGCCCTTTCCTTTATTGATTAAAAGCTTGTAACGAGTCGAAGAAGAGTAATGAAGGTTTAAATGTAAAAGTTAATTTCTGTTATAAATTACATCAATCCTATGCATTTATGCGACAGAAGTTTCGCACGAAGGCTAGGTGAGTTTATGTGTACAAAAGACTGGGTTGGAGGAGATCTGGTCCAGCTTCGTTATGCTGGACCGCGAGGACAATTAATTATCTCCTGATTCCTTCTAAGAACCAGTTCAAGTACGATTCTCGAACACGGACTCGAGAGTCTCTCACACACGAGTCTCATTTATAGACACATATGATGGAACACTCTCAGGCTGATCGTGTTTCAAACCACAGAGAGAATTAACTGAGAAACGACACACGCTGCAATGCCTTCTTCGGTTCGTCGAAGGGAATCCAGATTCATCCCAGTTTCCACTCAATTTTTCATTAGTTATACAACTTTCTCGCTTTATAGTCTAATTACCCCAATCATTAGTTAGAAATCGCGATTCCAGATAAAAGTGTGAATTAATCCCAAAGAAAGAGGAAACATAAACCATAGCTAAAGATTTAAACTAGATTTTTGAAAAGGCTATACCAGAAATCTGAGTAAACTGATTATTTGAACAGAGACTTCATTGTGCGTTAAAAGGACGCGATTGTGACAAGAAGAGGAAAAAAGCTGAATTTGTTATTACAGCCTGATTAAACTACGAACGTAATGCAGTGGCACGTGACACGAAGAGACGTTTCCTCTTTACCATCCTCTCCCCACCATCTTCGTATGTCTCTCTCAGCGGAAGTGCGTCTTCTTCTTCGTGACAACTTCCGGCAAAAGAGTTCAAGCTCTTTAAATTTGAAAGAGACCTTGTTTTCCGAACTATTTCATTTTTCGATTCCACGTGTTCATGATTTGAAGATTAGGAAAGAAAATTAGCGAAATTATAGAGTAAAATTGATTAAAGCTTGGATTGTTGAATAGAAGTTGAGGCATTAGTATCCTATTGCTCCAAATACTCAGTCGCTGTATCAATATCGCGATCGAACACCGGAGTCGATACTTCGGTGTTCGGATCAAGTCGAGTCACGATAACCTCGAATATATACTGTGCCTTAAGCAAATCTTCGAATCAAAAAGCTCTTTATGGACGTTTATTACTGCTATTCTGCTATACGATAAACCTTTCTAAATAGAGACAATGGGGCAGGGTACCTTGTAATTAATATGGCAGGCGTATCGATGTTTCGATAGCCTCGAAAACAGTAGGACTAGGTAACTGCATATTTTCACTCCTTTCGGCCTCAGGCTCGCTTTCAGTAGTTCAGACTTGTTTTCAAGAATTTCTATAATAAATGAAAACGTTTTTGATAAGGAAATTAAAATGTGCATAATACCCAAGCTTGTTAATGTTTTTTTCTCTCTCTGTAATAAAAAATGGACTCTTCGCAGATATGACAGACCAAAACGCGTTAGCATTTAAAGTCTCATAAATCAGAATGGCTAATTTTCTGCGATGAGCTCGTCCCGTGAATATTACTCCATTTTGAGAGGAAATTAATTAGAGCGCCGATAATCATTAATACAGTTTAAGTGCTCGTTCATCGTTATTTACGAGACTTTCGAAGAATCGGCCGCGAGCGGTCAATTGACAGCGGAATCAGATCACTTTGGTTTGCTTTTTAGCAGGAATGGAATTCTGGTGGTCCGCGAGATTTTTATCATGTGGCGACTCTGCGAAACCGGTATGTGAGGAGTCGCTCTTAATCCGGCAGCGATTAATAACCCGAGAGCGAATCACTAACCTCGTAAGATTCGAAACGTGTGTAAAATTCGCGTAGGTAGCTCGATGATTATTATTTCCAGGAACTCGTGAGAAAATCTTGCCTTCATCGATCTCACCGACTCGATTTACATGGGCGTACAATAAATGCTCAGAGAAAGGGAATTTCAAAAAATTGATAAAACACAAAGGACTTCTGCGGATAAACTTCCTCACGAAATGGGAAAGTAATGTTCGTGTCAGGTATAGAATCATTACGAGATTTGTATAGATTACAACATTTCCCATTTTTACATGTGCATTTCTTCCGATTTTTATGATAACGCGAGAATAGAAAGAAAAATAAGAATTGTATATGAAAATAATAGAATTCTCTTGAGAATTTGTGAAGTAATATTTGAAGCTTCATATAAGAAAAGTTGTGTATTGTCTGCATGTCTCCAGAGTGTCTTATAATAATAGTGTAGCCGGGTTAGTCTTAGAGCTCTGGTTTCGCTAGCCCGGGGCAACTTAGGTCCAGGTTGGCGAACGGACGGTCAGGAACCTAATACTCGTCTAGTGGTATTATTGCGTTCTACATGTATTCTATGTTGTCTGTTCCGCGTGCGAATATATACGTGTATAATTGTATATATATATATATATACATGCAGGCAGATAGAGCTGCGACAAACCGTTAAAGAGGATTGCGAATGTAACACTATAAAGGCTTAGAGTAAGTTCCAGTTTTATCGAAATCTATACCGGTACTGTGCCAGGAATTATGAGAATTACGCGTGGATTTCCAGTTTATCGAAATGTCGATGCGTATCGCGATCTATGCGTGGTGCGCGCTCCATTTCGCGCGTCCTGTTTCCTCGATCGATAACACAAACTACGGATTTCTTAACACCCCTTTAGATAAGCTGGAAAAAATACTCTATTACATTATAAAAATGCAGATCTCAGATACAGGTTTGCTTTTATTCTCGTTTTAAGAGTGACTCTACTGGTAATTCAAAATATTTAGTTTTTGATATATAAAAACTAATTCTTTTCGAATTTCATCATTTTTTTTAGATGAATGAGAGTTACGTAATCTACCGAAAAATGTGTGGAAAATTGATAGAAATTGTTCTCTAAATCGTTTACGTCATCATATTAGGTGCCCTAATTATATTAAGACGGTGGCTGTATATATCTCTATAATAAATAAGAGACTCTGGACCTGTATAAGAGTAATATATAATACAATGGGTGAACCAGCGAAGCATATTCGAACGAGTGAAGTATGTCGAAAGCACGTACAAAGTATCGCTAATCGTCCCATTGTGGGCATAGCGCACTCCCCTTTGTTCGTCGATGCTCGAGTGAAAGCCTTCCTCTGCTCTGTTTCCTAATAGCTAATTACCTGCTAGATTAGACGAGATTCTCGCTTTAACGAGAAGCAGGCCTGGCGAGAAAATCCACTTTTTTCGTCGCAAGATGCCAGTGCTCGCTTATCGGCGACTCTGGGTAATGAAGGTCTATTTAATGAACACAGGGAAATGCGCTTGTATGAATATACTTGCACAGGCTTTATGTGCAAAAATGAGAATGATAAAAATCTCGTAATGTGGTGTTTTTAATGACCGAATGCTACGCAAATTACGTCAACGGTTTGTGAAACTTCTTGTAAATAATGAATCTTGTTGATAATGAATCTACCATAATATCTTAAACAAACGATTTTTTCATTATTTCTCTTCATTAAATTGACTTCCTTTAACAATAACTCACTCCTGATGATAAAAATAGCATAATCTGCTAAATCTTTTGAGATTGCTAAGCTAAATTGATATGATTCCACAATAATTAGTGGCAATTAGAGATTTTTTATCATCAGCATTCCATCTTCGACACGTGTAATTTTGAGGCGTCGTAACTGGAGGCACACTTGTAGTTTCAGCAACTAGTAATTATAATTGAAATTAGCATAAAGTATTTCGAAAGTTGTACATCTCAATTAATCATTTTTTATGCAATAGGAATATAAGAAGCCTCACAGCATGAGTTCCCACGCGGAAGAACACGCGAATAGTTTCGATGATTATATGAGGCAGATCGCTCTGATCGCATATATATATATGATCGCTCTTAGCTCTAGGCTAGAGAAGAAGCAAGTCTACTAGAAGAAGTTGCTCCCAATCTGAGAACAATTAATACATGGTCTCGGTTGAGGTGCCTGACTCGCACTTGCTCACGCACACTCCGACAAAAAACACTTGTTCTGTCTTAAACGTGTGGGATTGCCCACGTGCCTGTGTCTGTGTTAAATGCTAGAAGCGAGATGTGTTTCAGATGCCTACTCGTGATTAAAATACAGAAAAGGAGGAAATTATTTTCTTGTCGGAGCAATCAGCTCTGAACCAAATCAGATTTCGTTTTATATTCTGTAGTTTTTTACCAAGAAGAATTGCAATGCTTTAAATGTATAAAAATAAGTATATGTTTATAAATGCATGTACACGTATAGTATATATGCGGTTCAAATAATAATTTCATTTAAGTTTTTTCAAATTATAATTTATATATTCCGCACAGTTTGATATTCAGGTGAATAACCTAGTTATCAAATTAGTTCCACCGACATTCTCGAGCGATTGGCACATTTCTTTATCGAGTTTGGTTACACGTCTGACTTGAAAATTCCATAGATATCACTCTGGTAGAATTCTAATGATCGACGTCTGGCCGTAAGAGTCTCGAACTGGGCGATAAGGGGGAATATTTTCGTATTGCGAATTGGCGCGTGTCGGTCAATTGAAATGCGCGCGGCCAGTCGCGGTTCCAGTGCGGCGAGAAATTCTAAATGGCTGACCTGTTCAGGCTTAGGAATGCATGGAAATGTACAACGTAACCACCTCTATCCTTTATATTGTCCTACATGGTGAGTGGCAGTAAGATAGTTATATGTGACGCGTGACACGTGTTAATCGTGCCGCTGGGCCCTCTGTGGTCCCTACCTCCCCCACAATTCCGCTGGACCCCGAGGGCCACCAAGGTATGTACATTTTACATGTACCTTCTATGTACAGACGTAAAGATGTATATATGTACATAAATAAAGACGTATCTACAGATTGTTCAGTAGATGGATCAAGATTGATGGAGAGCAAGAAACAAAAAAGCAAAAAACATTTCATTTAGTCAAGATATGGAAATATAGCGAAATAAAACCGGATAAAACATAAAGGAAACAGCTTTGAGATCATAAAAAAAAGATGGAAATCTTTAATCGTCATGGATAAGGGACAACCGGAACGCGTACTCACGGAGACATTTTTTTAATGCGTCCCTGCGTACTTCTTACACACTGTAAATAAGCAACAACGATCGATCGATTACTTGTTCGATCGATCGATAAGGAAGCCAATCACGTTTTGAATGACACACATGTTGCCACTGGCTGAACACCAACATCATGCTGTCTTATCGGATATGCAGCATTGAATGAGGAAAAAGTCCTGTTTTTATGTCCATTTTTTTACTACTCTAGAAAAACGTCGAATTTCGTTTATTTATAACATGTACGTATGTCCTTCCTTGTGAGTTGTTTCATTACTGCTTATAAAGCAGATATTACCTTTCGGTTAAATTAAAAATTTTACCCGTTTGTGATTTGAAACCCCATCTTATTTAGTTCTTTTTTTGTGACAGAAAATTTGCATTCCCCAAAACCTTGAAAAGGTAAAAAATGAGTCCCATTGTTATCCCTGACCTTCGATTCAATTCAAGAGGATCTCCACCTTCTTCTTGCATACCTGCTCACAATAGACGCACATAGTGAGGCTTTCTTCGGGCATGACATATATACAACCGCGTAATATACGCGTCCGGATATAGAACATAAATATAAAATATATACATATATAAAATATATATATATACATATATTTTATATAGATATATCTATATATATATTGGACATAGCTGAGGGTTATCTCGTATGCGTGAGGCGTTCCAGGCTAGCGCGTGTCCCCTCTCTCTTCACACCTTGGTACCATACACACGTGTCTTCTCCTTATGCACACGCGATCTTTTGCACAACCCCATAGCCGTAAAGTATGTAAGTACGAATGATGGACGTGCTTGCATAAGTCTAAGTGCGTAAGTGAATCGGTATCCATCCTCTTTCATCGTCCATCGCTACCCGGGAAAAACTAGTAGAGTCTGCAGAGTCCCTCATTGCTCGTTCTACAACTCTATTTCGCTCTTCTTTCCTCCTCACAGATGCAAGAGGCACGTTTACGTTAAGCGACTCGAGCCTCCGTGCGGAAACGATAAAAGGAAAGCGAGCCTCTGCACTTTTTTCCTTATCGTCCCTAACGAGAGCCAATTTGCGGAGCTAATTGTACAACCGTTAAGAGGATTTGAATGAGATTCACCTCGGGGTTGTTAATATGAATGAAATGCGAAAATGTTTAAATTTCCTGCTGAAATACTGACTCTCTGGATTTAACGCTCTCTTAAGTCGAAACAGGGAAAATTCAGCTATATTTCAGTAACTTAATGATTATTCTCTTGATATGTTAATTCTATTTGAGGAATTTCTTTTTTTTTGCAAGAATAGTTTATTTAACTCATTTGAATTTCGCGCGACACGCGTAAATTTTTTTTATATTCGTGGTAAGAGATTTAAAATCGATTTGAAATTCATGTATCGTTTTGACGTCGACTTTACTGAATTTTAGAATTGATCGCGACGATGAGTGGTGCATTATCATTAAGAATATATAAATATATACGCGTAATACAAGGAGGAGCCACTTCGTGAAAAACTTCCAAGCGCGGTAGCTTTGTCGCAGCACTAAAACAGGGCTTTAACTGTCCATTCATACGTGACTCGCAGGCTTAATTATGCTGCTGAATTCGAGATTCTTATCCACATGTTTTACGATATAAAATAGGGTCCCTTCACTTTCTGGTGCTACATGCTTCAGCTCCAAACTTTTCTGCTTAATTATACTCTCAATTTTAATTTAGAATACTAGATTTCATAAATTGACGTCCAACACGGCAACTAAAAAAATTTAGAAACATAAATCTGCGTTATACTTGATTACAACAGCTCAAACGTAGAAAATGTATATAATATATTAGTAATGTACACAGAAAAATCGGAAGATTTAATCGCATCTGACCGATTCACAATTAGCAGAAGAATTACAATAAGATACTAAAAAATCCTCATCAGGAACAACCCCTACATGACATCACCAATTCAGGCAAGTATAACTATAACCCGTGCCATCATTTTTCTTTTGACTACGTACGCCATAAAAATCAAGCTCCATTTAGGCCTCGGAAAAAAGCCTGATGCACGTTATCCAGCAGCGGCGACAGCATGCGCAAACGTAATATGCAAATCGGGTATAGGGCGGCGATGTCGATAAATCACCCAGGTCTCATATCCAAAGCGCGTATATACCAATGCTACCATACACGGCCTTAGTCCTCTCTTATGCGTGTGTTGTTAGATCTATACCTCCGACGATGAAGGCGATCGGACCAAACCCGAGTCCCCCGTTGATGACACTTCTTTTCCGATGACCCACCCTTCATACACAACAACCAACACTGCATACTGCTCTCTCTCTCTCTCTCTCTCTATAGTTTCGAGCCATACGTTTCGAAAAGTGAGCATCCGCGAATGTTTGAAAGGCTAAGCCAATAGGCACTCCCCTCATGAAGCCGCACGCGTCGTGGCCCACGTCGACATGCAAATTCCGCGATCGTAATGACAATGAGCGGGAGCACCCTTTTCCACGAGGCCACCCTTCCTCAGCTCAAAAACTTGTTCCACACCTCGCTCGTACAGAAAAATAAAACTCGGGAGAGAGAAAAAATGAGGTGGATGGAGAAATTTGAAGGATCCAAATTTGGTTCCTTTAGAAAGAAACATTTTAGAGGTACAAAGTCAAGAGAACTAAATTCCCGAGGTTAAATCTATAACTAAAAATATTTTTTAAAAATTACAGGTTTTTTAATCTTCTGAGAGGCGTGACTCAAAAATATTCTAGAGAAAAAGGAGGATTAGGACATGAGGTTATTATCAAAGAGCAAATGCTTTGGCAACGTTCGCTCATATAAATATTTCTCGCTAAAACTAGGCCATTTATCTCCGTTTCAAGCAGACGGAGATAAATGGCCTAGTTTCAACGAAAAATATTTATTATTGCAATCGTAAAGTTGGCGAAACTAAATTGCTCTTAAGGTGAAGTATCACAAACGAGGATATGAAGGACAGGGTGTGTCTATACTAAATTTTGCCCACTAAATTCCCGCACAACAAAAAAAGCTTTCTTTCTTAACTTCCTTCTTTCTGTATTTCCCTAATTTCCCTTCCCTAATTCTATTAAAAGCCAGTGACTACAAAATCCAATAAAAAAAACCTCTTCTTTCTCGGACTAACAACTTCCGTTCTCCAAGTCGGGTCGTGGGTCCGCCATCGACTAACCAGTAGCCTTCCGGAAGTATACCCTCGTTCAACAACGATGCTCGCCTGCTTCGCCCCGATTCCGCGAATGCAAATCAGTCGATAAATCAGACCAAGAAGACACGTCCCGTGTGCCCGATTCATTATCGACAGCTGCCGATGCACTCGCCGGGTGTCGATTATAATGCGAGCAGCATCGTTAAACGGGGTTGAAAAGCTCTTTGGTACTTGGAAAGAGACAAGAAGAAAAAGGCAAACTAAAAAGTGGTTTAAGGGGTGGAAGAGGGGGGAGGGAGGAGAAAGAAGCATAAGATTCAAGTGGTGAAGAAGGGTGCGGGGTGTGATTTTCAATCGACAATCAATGACGCGCGTCCCTGGGATTAAAGGCCAATGGAGAAAGAGATAGATCTAGATTCGCGGTACTGGCAGCAGCCAATCGGATCTGGTTCAAGGAACCCAATGAGTATTTGCAATGCAAATCAGGAACGCCGGGTACCCGATGAACACTGCGCACACGCCGTTCGTCCTTTTCGTTCTCTACAACAGATATCTGTCTCTGTCTGCCTCCCTTTTTCCTCCCCTACCTCTATCATGGGCCCTTTACCTCTTTCTTTATCCCTCTCCCTCTTTTTAACCATCTCTCTCTCTCTCTCTCTCTCCTGTTTTCTCTATCGTTTCCTCCTTCCCTTTGCACAACACATAGTCGATTATTTAGATATGCAGATGATTCGAGCCTGAATATTTCACTCTTTCGTTCTTTCTATGTATTCATTTATTAACGGTTACTTTTTGTCAAGTAGTTATCACCAACCAAAGTATTATACGTGAAAATTTCGGCAGAGTTGAGTGTTTTTGTTTTATTTCTATCTAGATATATACGAAAGTCACGTTTTAAGTCAAACCATAAACCACAAACTATAAACTATAAATTATAAACTATAAACTATCAATTAGTCAGAGTTTCTGGAAATTTGTTCCTTGCTACGAAAAAATGATGAATGGAACGTGACGTTTAAGAACAAGTTGATTTCCGTTCGTGGAATTCGAGCCGATCTCCTCACGGTTTATATGCGCGTGTTTCGGAACGCATGGAGTATAATTTCCTTCGCGTTATTGTTTTAGCCAACAATAAGATCTTTGGAATTCCATCGTTCCGTTATCGACTCAAGACGGCATGCGTATATTGTATACCATGTAGGCTTATGTAGACCGAACAAGACATCGACTCGAATTCGAAGCGCGGGATTTGAAATTCGAGATTCTGGCCTTGCTGGCTTATTAAGACTACCGATACTAGAAATGGTATCGATGTCTGTCCTCGAACTTTTCTCACGCTCTGATACGATTGTTAGGTATCTTCGATTTACATCGATCATCTTCTTTCAACAACATGCAGTCATTTCTACATACACATTACCATCATAAATAAAATCTTACTGAATTCGGTTTTTTACAACCTTCGCCCTTTTTATTACCTACTGTGTCTCTTTTAACCATTGCAAAATAATCGCTGAAAAATATTGCGACTCGCGATTTGAATAGACCAAAAGCAAGATAATTTGATAGATAAACGAGTTTTATTCTCTCAAGAAAGGAAATTAAAGTCTTTGGGGTCGTAATATAAATTTCTAGTATCGCAGACAACAGGTTTTACGCCTTTGTACACTTTATACGAGTGTTGAACCACGTTCATATTGATCCTCGACCTGTGACTAGGTGTTTCGAGTGGGCAATCGCCTTGCCAGCTTGCGAGGAATGCGGCATTATTTTGCGACAGGTTGTTTGATATACAGGCTGAGTGATTGTTTCTTCTACCGATACTCGCATTTCATTATAAAACGCGGAAATACGAACACAAAGGAGCTAAAATAAAAACTTAAAAAAAAAAAATCTTACATAACGCATTTTTTTACACTGATCGAGCAAAAGGGGCCTTTCTACTGCAAAAATAGTCTCAATCAAGTTTAAAAAAGGACAAGCTCCTCTAGATCTACATTTTAAAGATCGAAACTCTTGAAAACTTTCTTCTTATTCTCTTTCGTGAAATTTGCAAATGATAGCGATAAGCCGGGTGGTCGGATACGGTCGAGTTGCATCGACTCGGGCACGAACGTCTTTTTCTACGTGGACAGTTCCTTGGAAACTTTGGAGGGAGTGTTTTAGCACTTAACTGGCCCCCCTTCTCGCCCCCCCCCTCCTTCACCCCCTCCCACCATCTAACCTGCCGTTCCGCGCCACTCATTCTCGGCACTATCGCCCTTTTCTTCGCCCAGCTACCGCGACGCGCGATCCAGATAACGCGAGCATGTGTGGCGTGGGCGAAGCAACCAAACACCATAGTGAGTTCGAATTTCTGCAATTGCAGGCATCGTTATTATATTTTATAGCAAGCTCACTATTCGCTTGAATTGTCACACACCAGGTCCTCATTTTTCAGTTACCGGGAATCTTGATGTGATTAATATTGGAAGGAATCTAATAAATTTATTCTGCCCCTTGCGCAAGCCCCTACCTTCTGTTTTAGGGCTTTGAATACATTTTATCGTTGCTTTAATTTATTATTGGCTTTAAGGAAATATATCCTGATTCCCCTTCTTGTTCTCTGGTTTGGGCCCCATCTATTTGGTATTGTAAAAAATCGGAAGGAAGAAATTTGATTCGGGAGAAGAAGCTGAAGCAGGCAGGGTTAATATCGCCTTCTGTGGAAAGTATGAGCTTTGTTTTTCTACACCAAGAACGTAGAACGCTAGGTTTCTCCGATTACTAGCGATATCCGGCCTGCGATACAGACGCAACAGTTTTGTTTCCACACGTATATACTCACGCGTGAGTTACCAAGGATTTCACGAAGCAGGAGCGATATGGTACAATTTACCAAGAAACAACTTAGCATAATATTGATAGAGACGTCGACTCTTATTCTAGAAAGATTACCTATCTTTTCTATCTTTTTACACGGATGATACTCTCCAGAGTAAGCAGAATAATATTCAAGGAAGGGGAGGTTAATTAACTCGAGAAGCAAAGAAGAATCAAAATAACACTCCTACGTTTGCGAGTAGCGATAACTTATGTCGTTTCTAACTTCTACAATTACCATTTCTTGATAACAATTTATTTATTACCCAATTAAATTGTTTTCCAGTTCTGTAAACTTATTCTCTCCCACGTAATTTTCTCGGTAAAATTCGAGCGAGTGTCTGCGGAAATGAAAACATGTGGAATATAAGTTGAAGAAACAGAATCTATCATCAATTTTATATATATTGAATATTCGGAGAAGTAAAACCTACGTCTACATCGACCTCTTCTCTGTTTTTAAAAATTAGAGAACCATTTATCATCGCTGAAATCCAAATGAATAATTATCTCTCCACAAAAATTTCCAATCGTCATTTTGATCTTTCAATCAATGCTCGACATTTTTTACCGGTTTGACTCGAACAGATTATTTTCTGTCATGAGTAGATTATCTTCGATCGTTTGGTTAGCTAAATTTTGGGGATCGTCATTGCCTCATGGAATTTATATATTCATTGTCGGCTTTCGCTTGTAGCCAGGGAAACGCCAGGCTCGCAAAATCGCATGAATTGATCGGTTCTGAAATGTCAGTTATGGCTAGAAGAGATCCGGGATACGACAAGACTTTCGAATTCAAATCGCGATCCGTCTAGCAAATTTAACAAGTCATTCGCGACGTATATTCGTTTTCGGTAGAATACGTTTATAGTTCCTATATCCTTCTCTATACCATTCAACAATCGCTAGACATGATTAGATTTATAAAAGGATTCCTTTAATCCGATTTGCAAAGCGAGTCTATTCAAATTCATAAGGGAGAGGGAAATATCATTTTGATGGGAATAGGTTTTGAAGATTATAAGTAATTGAAGAGATTCATATCTAGAGCTTTGAACCTTTCATTAATCTGTTATTTTCTGGTGTTACCAATTCTTTTCATGAATCCCGCTGGTATATGTTTTCCCTCAAAAAAAAAAAAAAATAGAATCCACATAAGACAGCTGAGCGGACGTGACAGTCACGCAATTTACCTCACAGTATTGCCATCCGGGGAAGATTCCGGATTTTGAAAATCCTCCTAACTAAGGAAGAGAAATCGATCATCGTGCGGTAAGTTCTTAAGTTAAACACACCCTTAATCTTCGCCAACAGAAGAGAAATTTGCCATGGAACGAGCAAGAAGTCAACAGCAAGTGTAGGGCAACCCTGAATTCGCAACGGACCTTCTGAATTTATTTTCAATGAAAGAAGTCCTTCTCTCGATTTGGAGAGAGCGAGGGAGAGAAATAGAAAAGGAAGATCGAAGGATTGAAGCGACGAAGGGAGGGCTCACCTGGAATAAGCACGAAATTTCCACGCTCGACCCTCCCAGACCAAATTCGGGGCAAAAACTCGCTAAATACGTCCTTAATGTCGCACCGGGTCTTTTGTATACCTGTGGTTACGCAATTCTTTAGCGGGCACGGGTGTTCAATAACACTGGATAAATGGGTTCATCCTTGGGGACCCAGAAGGGTGGAGGAAAATCAAACAATCGGGTCACGTCACCCAGAAACAGGAACTTCTTTTTTCACCCAAAAATCACACTCATGACAAAAAAAAAACATGACAATTCTAGAAGAGTTTACTTTAGGATGAGTTTACTTTAGCAAGAGTTTATCCATACTCAGGAAAAACGTGGAGATTAATTACGAGAGGAGATTTGTGTGGATATTGGTTTGATATTTCTCAAAACATATTTGAAAATTAATCATCCAACCGCTGGAAATTGAATGTATAATAAATGATCTACCAACTAATGTAGAATATGCTTGGAAATGTCCAAGGTATCGAAAAGCAACATCTCTATAGATAAATGGCATTTGTGGTATTTCAAAGCGAGGTACACGACGCGTAACCGATCGTGTGCTACCTTCGAACGACTACAATCCGTCCAGATAGTGTCTCGCCCGTCACATGTCATTCGTCGATCGAGGGAATGATAAGTGAAAGCCATAAAATCCAATTTTTAAGCAATAATCTTTGTTCTCTGTGCCCTTGACTCGAGCAGCCCAGATTCCTTTACAGGCTTCTTGGATTTTTATTCTTATTCAAAGTTATTGTGTTTGTATACATAAGTAACCGGTTGACACGATCGTATAAATTGCTAATTGAAGTGTTCATTGAAACTCATCGACATTGGGAGCAAAGAGACGTTCATGATGTCGTCGTCCGTGATAGTTGTTTACTCGGATTTAAAAAAAACTTTTTACATCTACCGAGGAGGAAGAAAAACCTTCATTTTTTGAAGAATCATCGCCGCTTTGTGTCATGTATTAATAATATGCGAATGATGATGAATCGACCAAGCCAACATCGACTGGTTAATTAAAATATATTCCATGATTTTACAATCTTATATTTAAAAGAAGATATAAAAGAAGTAAACGACTTTTTAACCCGTCTGAGTCAGCTATTTTGACTTTCTTGCATCCTGTATTATTCCTTCAACCCTCGGAACTAAAGAAAACATATTTCTATTGAAATCCGGAAATCTTTCATGATTGGAAGATTGTAACGCAGGATTCAACATGTTAGTCGTATAAACGATTATTTTTACAAGCGAGTGTCCCAAATCTTGAATTCCTTTTGGAAGGCGTGGCGGGCTTAGCTTCGTGGGTTCGTTGTTATTCCGAAATGACGAATCATAATGTAAAATATAATGCAGGAACGAGTCACATGCGTATAGGTACCAATATAACAACGATATAACAACAGAGTTGCGTGTGCGTGTGGCGTTCGTACGTTCGTTTGCCTGTGAACTCATGCTCGTGGTAAGAGATACGGTCTCTTTCTCTCCGATGCTCTCTTCTCTTCTCTCTCTTCACCTGGTAATTCTATCTTGCTCCTCTTTCCTCCCTTTTCCTCCCGCCCCTTTGCGAGCCACTCCGTCTCTCTCATATTGGTGAGGAGAGCTAGTACTTACACGGCTTATTCAAATGAACCAAGGATTGTCCGATGTATCTCGGGACCTAACTGGATTCTCAAAATTAAAAAAGAAGAGTAGGCACCAGTAAAGCAGAACTGCACTGTTCAGACAGAACCTTTAAGAAGCACTTTGTGCCTCACCTTATTGTACATTTTTTCCAGTCTGCTGCGTCTCTCTTTGAATCAGTGCCGTAACTAGAAATTGCCGATGAAAGTGAATTATAATGATCTCAATTATTTGATTGGAAGCTTCCAAGCAGGAAATCAAATTATTAGAACCCAAGAATAATATATATTATGTTTTCCTTGAATTTTAAACTACTTCCACTTATGGGATTTGGTTTTTAAATGAAAGAATGCAAATTATTAACTAATATAGTGAGAAGATCTGAGATTATAAAAAAAATGCTCAAATTGCTTATGGAACCTTTGTCCCTGGCATCAGAAACGAAGGGGCATTGTGCTCGTATCACATTGGCAACGTTTACAACGTGGCTGACGCCCACGCACTACAATTCGCAGATTCTCCCCTGCGGGGGGTTGACACGTTCTCGACAACGATATGCATTCGTCAAAGACGAGGTCAGAGAGTTTTCTAAATTATAGGGAACAATGTAATTAATGTAATGCATTATAGAAAAAATGCTTCAAAATAGACTTCAAAATATACAGATTTCAAAAAATGCGATGACTGTCATATTTGTAAATTTGGAACGTATAAATACTTGTTTAAATTTTTACAAGTAGAAAGTATGTTCTCTACATTTGCCTATGAAAGTAATAAGTACAATTTTATATTTAGCACACGCAAATTGTGCAAGTCAGGAAATGTCAATTAAGATCATAAACATGTGTTTTGAAAACGATCGACTGACTCTTGGAGAAGAAAGTCGAGGCAAACGATCGTATAATTATTATTTGAACGAATTTTTTCTACTGATTCCCGTGATCTCCTTGAGATTGATCCCAGCACGATCCCACAGATGTGAAATTCGATTTCACGCGCGTCTATCGTCCTCCGATTGATTAATTGTTTGAAGCTGAACGGATCTCATCTCATCATGACTACCCTGACCAGTGAATCAAATGACTCGGATCTTCCACAACTACAAGATATCAATATCACAAGATCATGAATAAAAATAAACTCTTTCGCTTCTTTTATTCGATTCTCTAATTCTTGTTTTCTTCCATTATATCAATTGCATACAATTATGCATAGGAAGATATTTCTGTCAAATTTTATTGTCTGATATTATATCACTATAAATACTTGGAAATGAATTTAGTTATGGCATTGAATATTTCCTTTTGCACATTTCTTGCATCATTTCTATAGATATCTGTAAATATCATATAAGAGAATAAGTTAATAGCGTCACCGAAGAATATATACTGTTCTTTGACGTTTGATTATTTTTTCAATGTAACCCTGGATTTCAAGATCTCAACGCGCATAAATCAAGTCTTGTGACTTTATTGGATTCCCAGTTCTGACTAAGTAAACTTGGGGAAAAAAAATCTTAAACCACATCAAATCACTGGCTTCGAAAATGTTACTCGACCTGTCACTTTCCTTGACAGTTCAAACAAACTGCATGTCAGATTCTCCTCCTACTCGCGGAAGCATCTATAAATATTCGGGGCGAGGAAAAAATCTCTCAACGTCTGAGGAATAAGATTCATATCCGGCATGGACGCATTGCATGCAAAGGGTTTCTTTTAATAATCCGTTTCTGATGAAATTATCTCGCGGGAAGCTACATGCCCTCAAAAAATAGGGAAAGGGTAACCAGAGACTTTTACCGGAAACGAAATATACGGGGGAAATTTTAATTAGATGAAGATATGTTAGACACGTTAGACATGTTAGTATCTAACATGTTCGCCTTCTCAGAAAACATTTCATTTAAAAATCAGTAAGCGATAACAAAGTATTAAAAGTGTCTTTTTGCTAAAGTAAAAGAGCTTTGTAGTAAAAAACACTTGGCGTTCCGAGAATGCGATAGTAAGATACTAACGATCAGAGTAGGTGTAACAAGTAGTGTAAACTACTCGCCATTTTTAGTCTCTTTCTCATTTAACAGCTACTTGCTATTTATTAAAACTGTCTAGGCTGAAACTGTAAATCATCGAAATTCCAAACATTTATTGCAGATATTTATATTTGAAAGGCGTTTTACTCAATAGATAATGATGAAATTGTTTCGTATTTTATATACTGACATACATGCATTTCTATTCAATTTTATTGCTTACTCAAATGATTAATCCACATTTACCATTAACATTTCTTCCTTCCTCAACAAGACCCAAAAAAAACCGCGTTAATCACCAAACGAAAGCCAATAAAAACACAAAAATTCGTTTTTCATTGCAGATCAAAAACCTGCTCAAATCGATTACTCCAAATGCGATCTGCAAATCGACCTAAAGAGAAGAGAAAAGAATCCAGGAGGAACAAGCGCCAAGAAAAATAGCGAGTGTTCGAGTCTGACAGAGTTGGTGATCTTGGAGGGGGTGATAATGCAAGAGGGAGAATGAAAAGAGGAAAGATAGTGAGAGAGAGAGAGGAGAGAATCGATGATAGAGTGCAAGAGAGTCGAAGACCTCGAACTCGCAAGTTGCAAGAAGCGAGACGAAACTGGTCGCATTCCGCGGTACAGCGTCGAGAAGTGGAGAACAGGACAAAAGAGGATCGTGCGGGTGATTACAACATTAATAAACAAATGAGCCTCGAGGCGGGAGAATTTATCGACCAATCAGCTTTTGTGGGCGGAAGCTAGGCGGAGCCACTTTCGACCAACCTCGAGGTTCCTCCACTTGTTGGAGGAACCACTCTTTGATCCTCTCTCTTTCCCTCTTTTTGTCTCTTTCACTCTTTTTCCCTCTCTTTTCTCCCTCCTTCTTTGTCACTCTTCTTTAATCTCTCTTCCTCCTTTCTTTTCATCCCTCTCTATCCTTTTCTGTCCCTCTCCTTCTTATCCCTTATTCCCATCACTTTATTTCCTTCTCTATCCCTCAATCCCTCTTCTGGTCCCTTTTTCTCTATTTTGCGAATCTCTCCTCCGTCACTCTCATTTTCTCTCTCTCTCACTCTCCTCTACAGACTATCCCTCGCAGGCACAGACTCCACAGACTGCTGCCACAATACGTGCATTACATCTCCCTTCCTCTTTCCCAATCATTTGGCAGCATGCAGTTCTAAGTCGAGCGCGTAGGAGCCTCTATTGGACTCGGGGGTCATTAACATTTTTTTTCTGCAGCAGGAAAAATGTTCCTGAATTCATTAGATAGGCCGTTGACGCAATTAATTCGTTATTTGAGCCAATCAAGATCCAAGGAAGCCAATTTAGCGGTTAATGACTTCATTAAGGGTTCACGAAATCAGGGTGTTCATTACTGCGATTTGCTGGGAAATGGATTTCGAGATAGTGGAATTTTTTATATAAAAAATTCGATAAATAAGTCGAAAATAATTATCGAACGAAGCAAGGTGATGGAATATCGAAATAAAAATAGAATCACGACAGAATTATATAGATTAGCATAATCTTTAAAAATTGAATGTGTTTACAAACTTACGTATTTCCTGATATGCGGCATATCTCCAACCCCTACCAACTGCCGGGACGGATTGCCCTAGAAATAAATACAAATACTAATTAATTACTTTCATAATAAGTATCTTTTTCAGGAAAATATGAAAATTTCCATTTTTTACGCGAGATTCATAAAATTCTTAGGAAACGCAATAGGAGGAATTTTGGGATATAAAAAATGCAATAAATAAGTACAAAGAAAATAATTATTGTTTTATATTTCTTTATTGATATATTAGCTTAATCTTTTAAAATTAGATGTATTTACAAAAGATTTTAGATTTTCATAGTTTGATGTATTCCGCAGTTTTATATGTGATTTTTATGATTCAATATGGAGTGAAACTATTGGCTGGAGATAGAATAAAATATATATAATCTTTTTTCAGCTGACATGTCTTATCTTTTGTCTTATGACGTCTGTTTAACTTTTATGGCAGTATGAAACGTATTAGATGGAATTTTTTATATAAAGAATTTAATAAATAAGTAAAAAAATAGAATAGAATATGTTTTTATATTCCTTTATTGATAGGCTTGTATTAGCATAATCTTTTAAACTTGAATGCACTTACAACCCTCTGTATTTTTTCCTTATCAGTTACACGTCCATATGTCACCAACGTTTTGGAAGCAATTTTCTAGAAATAAATGTAAATACAAATCAATTACTCTCATTAAAAAATTATTTTTTCAAGAAAATATGAGAATGTTCATTTCTTACTGTTAGCTTCATCTCGAGTATCAAATGTTCGGGAGCTTTTCAAGCATAAAAAGTCAACTGAATCATCGTCATAAGTCTGCTCCACGAAACAAGGATCTAAAATAATATAATTAATAATATATATAATTCATAAGATATATATTATTATGTATATATACTTAATAATTATCTAAATTTGTTCATATGGTCAGATACGCAATTAATACATAAATAATTGATATAAAAGTAAAGAAACTTACCTACAGAAACTTTTTTAATTATTTTGAAAAGATTTTTTTAGATTATCAGACTGAAAAGAGTGAGAAGTGTTAATTAGCCATACAAAGCAAAGAAATGAAAGGATGATATATATTTTTGAATTCATCCTGACAGTTTTATATGTGATTTTTATGATTCAACCTGAAGTGAAACTATTGGTTGGAGATACAATAAAATACATAAAAAAACTATTATACAATTTTCATTGATAAGATAGTTCTAAAACATAATCGTTTTTCCCAAAAGATAATTTCTTTTAATGACACCTATGAAACCTATTTATTTATCAATACATATCATAAAATATCATACGATATCTAATATCATTGGATATTGTATGGTTTGTGATTTTAATTACCTTATCCCTTCATTTACGGTGTTTTTTGTACCACCCCATAGCATAAGTTATAATTTTTTACGCATTTCTCGTCAAAATTTCTCGTGAGAAAGGAAACAACAGTAGCTGGTGTCACGGTAGAGTAAAATTGATAGGGGGAAGAGAATGGAGGTCGAAAGTAAAGACGACTAAGTTACTCTGAGGTGATATGCCTCGCCTTAATCTGTAAACTGTAAAGCCCGAATTAGGTGCGGCGCACCCTTTCCTGCATTCGAGGAGTTCCTCGATCGCAGCTAGCTTGTTAACCGGAAGCGCCCCATTACCGGAAACTTAATAGTCCGTGAAAACAATAGAATTACGCGCTGAATCGAATAAAAATCAAGTCCCTGCGATGCACAGAACATATCTATATACTTACAGGGTGGTTATAAATTTACTTTGAGACTAACGAGTTTATTTTCTTCAGATCTACTTCATGCTTGAATCAACAGCCTCGTTGTCTTGCTAAATTTCCGGTCTAAGCGAGGAGCGTTTCATATTTTTGGAATTATCTAACATCTTTAAATCATTTCATCATTTCATCATTTAAATCATTTCATGTTTTACTTGTATAGTACCTAGAATCATTCAATCTTGAAACCACAGACACGAAGTTTTTAAATAAAACTTACTCGAATCTAACGTATAAAGTTAACTGCAGATTTATAGCTGGAAAGGTTATTAAATGGAATAAATCCACAGAATCAGGTAAATCTATAGAGGAATCATTAAAGGAGGCACGCTTCTGTTCCTAGGAAAATGTATCGTAAACTCGTGCTCGGCTGGCACGAAATTATGGGTCTTCGCAATACGCATTACATTAAAAACAATTATTACTCGTTGCACGTTCTCGCGAGGTTATTATTGAAACAAGCGGGTTATGACGTCTTTCGTGAAACGCGGCATAAATTAGAAAATAACATGGCGACTGCAGAGCGGTCATTACAGAGCCGCCGTATATGAAAAGCGAGAAGCGCGAGTCATTCCTTATGGAATTTAAATGGAAGTACCGCCCACTTGCAAGAAAACGATCAATCGAAGGACGAAGTCAAACAGCATTCAGGACGAGATTGCAAACCAATTCTGGAAAAATTCCCCCTAGTCTCAAATTTAAAAGAAAAATTTATGAAATGAGATCGGGATTTATACATCTCTTGACTTTCAGTAAAATACATAAACGTCGAGACAATTTTATGTATTCTAGAGAATTATAAATTTAATTTCTCCGCACTTATAATAATAATTGATTATTATTATTTCTCTTTACTGCCCAGTATATAAATTGAACACAAGAAAATTGACTTCGGTAGTAATTGTTGTGGAAATGTATCTTATAGGAGAGAATGGGAGGCTCGTGAGAGTCAAAGGGGGAAAGAGTCGCTAAAGGAACGAAACGTTCTCTGTGTATAACTGGTAATTAGTGGTGCTGGGCTCTACGACGTTGGGAATAAATAAATAAATTACATTCTCAAACTCGTGAAGCTTCGCCACAGAAATGCATCTCGTTACATTTTAGATGAGCGATTTACAATAGATTGCAAAAGATCCACTATTGCAAAACATTCCCTGCCTTTTGATTCAATCAACAAACCTAATTTTAATTTCCCCTCCTCTCTAATTCCATCCCAATTTCTATTCCCTTCCATCTAAAAAATTAATCACCCGCATAGCATGTTTTTCTCTAATTTTATCAACATCTTGTTCCAAAATAAAAGAATCACTAAAGACAGAAGTACTGAATCAGCAGTCATTAAACAACTCCTCCCTTATCTACACTTCATGAAAATTAAGTGACTGTAAACATTATCAGCGAACAAGCAAAGAAGTGGTAGTAGGGAAATGGAGAGGGTTCTAGGAAGTGCAAGAAGAAGAAGAAGAAAATGAAGAAGTCTCACACTGCTCATTCCTGGATCCCAATAAATAAAATTGCGCCACCGTGAACTGATAACCACGAATGTGTTCAATGTCCCAATGTCCCCCCGACCCTCCGCCCTGTTTTGCCTCTCTTTTCCTCTGCCTAGAAGACACCCTTTCTCGCTTCCTAATTCGAAACGTGGAAGCTCCCGTGGGTCCCTTTAGCATAATCCTCGGACAAGAACCCGACGATCAGTTCGAATACACCGGACACTTACAAGACACAGACGACACATACTTCCAGGACATTCTTCTCTCTTCTTCTCACATGGTCCCCCATGCGTCCACGGTCAATCTCATGGATGTTGTGTTCAGTGTTCAGTGTTCACCCATTCCGTATAGGCAGAAGCTGAAACAGTGAAGCTGCCTGAAGTAGCTCCTCCTTCAGCAACAGCAGCTACGTTGGGCATCGCGTTGTCTGATCATCCTCGCCCTAATGAAGGCTGGTTTATCTGAAGGCTTTCGATTCCCAGTATAACCCATACCCCACGTATGCGATGGTGGTGGAGGACACCTTCGCGGTGGTGCTAGCCACCAGAGCTTGTACATTCTTCTGCAAAAGTATCCATTAGAGATACTTCTCTGCAGAATCAAAGATCTAGGTACAAACAGGAATAAAAGGAGAGACTGGAGAACTAAAGAGCTGAAGAACTGGAGAACTGGTGAACTGGAGAGCTGGGTGAATTGGAGGAGTGGAACCTGGGCGAGGATCCCCTGACGAGAGCTTGATGGGCATCCCAAGACCATTACAGATAAGGGTAATGTATACAAGCTGCGAATAAATGTCTGCAGAATATTCCTGTCTTGATTCTTATTCTTACTTACAGACGATACAGGGGAGCTTTTATTTCTTTTCCTTAATCATCCTCTGCTTCATCGATCATCAAGTATCTGTGATTTATTATTTCATCCCGCTCGATACTTTGCAATAAGTGTATTATAATTCTCTGGAATTCCTACATGGGTTTGTTATAATCTGTAGATTTTTATGCTTTATGTGATTTTCATGCTTTTTTGGTGATCTGAGATGGAGGATTTTTATTTTATTACTCAAATAGTGATGCTGAAGTCTACTTTCTTTTCTTATCTGATGGTATCAAAAAATGAGATGAGAAAGCATTCATGTATCTGCATTCTCCTTACAATTAATAATACAAGCCAGTAAAGTGATTAGTTATTTATCTCCGTCTCATTCAGATTTATGAAAGCAATCGAGGCAATTATAGAATGCTTTCCGCTTGGACTGTACACTCAGCAGGCCACCCAAAGCTGAAGAGTAACAGGAGGTGGATGAATACACGGTGGGAAGGGAGAAATCCACGATGTTAATTTTAACTTAATTAAGGCTTAATTGAGAGAAAACATTATACTCCGCGGCCGCGACATTGCTGCCCGGGCGCATCTGCAACGCAAATCCGGATTTGAAATTTCAAAAATTGCGCGCCCGCTACAAACAGTCGGGGGTGCCCGATCGCGGATCGTGGTCAATTAACGGAGACGATGGAGGGGGAAGGGAAGTGAATGTGAGAGATGGATACGAGAATCTTGGGGCAGGTCACTGTCCCTTTCATCTCCTTCTTTTTATATACAAAACATTATTTGTATATATCAATTATTTTCATATGTAAATTAATATTACATTTTCTTTTTTGACAAGTGAAATTTTTATAATGCATTCACTTTATAGGCTTTTTATTAATAATTATTCAAGGGTGCCAATCATGTAATTTTTCCATCACCTACTTCTGATTTATTTCAAGTGATTTCAGATATTTTTTGATATTGAAAGATACTTTCTTGATTGTTTCAGGCAGCAGAATAGAAAATCAAATATATCACGCTCAGTATAGAAGGACATGGGAATCATTCAAGGGCGCGTGATAAAATCTTGGATTTCGCCTGTTTTAAAATTCAAAGCGTCCTGGAAGGCAGAAGATTCGAGATACGATATGGTAAATGGTTTCTAGAATTTCTCCGCGTGTCATGGGTTACATAGAGGATTCTCCATGGCAGCAATGGTCGAGGGTAATTAGTCTTTTTCTTCCTGTGACGACATGGTGTCCGAGGTAGAAGCGATTGCAAGTGTGGTGGAGGGTCGCTTAATCAGAAGTGAAAGAGGTCGATGACTGGTTGGCTTTTTGTACATTGATCAGCAAAATGCGCCTTTGCGATCCCCCGTTGTATCTTTGTTGGCGTTCACAAGCTCACGTACGTTCCTGAATGGACCTCGGTTAATTTGAAACGTTACACGCCTCGATCCTTGCACCAATGGATAAAACTCGAGAAATCAAGTGTGAACATTCCGAATTGAAAATTACTAACTTTATTCAATCTAACGCCCTCTTTGTTTATAAACAATCGTTATTGTTATATTCGATATGTAATATTATAATTCTTAGATTAAATTGAAAATCATTAAAAGTTATATCTAGCACATTTAGATAATTTCAAGTGATTCAAGCTGGAATCACTGAAAAGATTTCTGCAACACTTGAGATTACTTTATGTTTTCCTTTGGTTTTGGAATATGTGAGACTATTAAGTGTGAAATAGGTTGGTCTATAAATGTTGAACTAAACTGATATTTATACGCAGATTATTTTCTTTAACGCCTGCTCTCTCAGATTTAGTAGGTTGTCCCATTACGGAACAAGTTCGACTCGAAATGGCTGACAATTAGACGCAGATGTTCCAATCTCTGGAAGTTAACTCGAAAACATTCCAGATTCGCTGTACATAATTATAAAGTAATTATCGACGACATTCTTGACAGGACTAATTAATTAAATTCACATTTTTATGAATCACTTAACATTTATGAATTCTCATCAGGTCTCTTTCTTATTGCCCGGAAATAGACTCGATTACAAACTTGAAAGTGCCCTTGAAATAGAAAGTTTACAATTCAAAAGAGCAAATTAATCATTTCAATTACGTAGTTTTTTTAAAAGTTTGTATCTTGATTAATTTCCATGTAATAGAAAAAAGATGGGTCTTATATCCCCCTAAAATTGAAGTCACGATTTGAAAATATTTATTCGAAATTTTAGCGTAAATTGAGTAGTCTAAACAAAAATTTAAAAGTTTCCATCAACGATGTGGACTCCCACGCAATTAATTATTGCCTGTATATCTCATCACAGTTCTTTCCTGCGAGGACCCATAAAGTCAAAGACATACAAACAATTCCAATAAACGAAGAATAAATATGTATGCCAAGGCATGCGGTGACTCTTGGCAGTGACGTCACTTCCGTTTCCTGGTGTATATTCGAGACACACTGTCGCTCATTTTAATCGGTCGCCGTTCTTCAGAAATTAAATTGATACAGACAGAAAAAAAAACAAGTAAACGTTTTATATAAGCTAAGCATTCTATAACCCAGACACAGTTTTATATTTCCATTCTTAACGCAATAATATTTCAAGGATAATTTGTCCCTTTCAATTATAATATTCCATTTATAAACCAGCGATTAAAATTTCCTAAATTCTCGAAACATCTTTTACCATAATTATGGTTATTTTTTGATAAATCTATCTTGCAAACCTCACAATTACGTTTTCGTTATAAAGGGCCCGTTTGGGTGAAAAATCTTGAGTCGTTTAGATTTGAATGCTGGAAGGTTTGAAGAGTGATTATGACGTCAAGCAAATTACGTTCGAAATGCCTCGAGCGGTCACGGGGTCGACGATTGATTGACTAAGTTCGAACCTTACAAGCGGTCGAGATGGATTTATTTCACAGTGAATCGGTGCTAAGTAACATTACAAGTTCTGTCAAGAGGTGTTGAAATACTTCTTAGTACCTATTATTTTAAACTCGCTGCAAAGCCAAAAAGATTGAGATATATCTCCGCAAACATCACTCGCAATAACATTTAAATAAACAACCCCTTATAACTCCACTAAATAATTTGATAATTTCCATTAATCAAACACGAATTACACTTGAGTTGGAATTGCACTGCCAGATTCAATTTCTTCAAATTTAATTGAATCTGAGATCAGCTGAGTTGACTTCAATTCCCTCAAATTGAATTGAATTCACGTGAAATTCTTTTAAATTGAATTCATCTGAAGTTAATATTAAAAGACCTGAATTTAGAGAATTTGATGAATTTTTTCCTTGTCCTAGATTCGTGTTCCTGAATCTTGGGACGGGAATTATGCTAATCCTGAGAATAGGATTGGGCTGGGGTGGCAGGTCGTGTATTATGAAGTAAGGGTGTTTGAGTGGTTGGGTAAAGAGGGTGCGGAGACGGGGGTACGAATTCATCATCAGTCCAAGTCAGGAATTATAACGGAGCGATTCATCACGAGCGTCTACCGATCCGTCATGCCGATCCACGTGAGCAAGCCGTTCTTGAATACTCTGTAGCCTGGCGTATCTATCGAGGTACCATAATAATATAATATAACCCTTGCTCGCACCGCTCCTCAAGGATTTCCACAGACGACCTTGAGAAATCTCAAAGCCAGGCTCTTTAGCCTCTCTTCGCGATAATCTTTCATCGCGAAGACTTTTAAATGGTTTCCTCGCGTGGGGTCACTCTCAGGTACCCCACAGTGCTACATTAACGCCATTTTTCGCTCGACTCGCAAATAGAACGAACAAGGCTTTCCATTCTAAGACATTCTTGATCATCCCGAGATATTAATTTTTACTGATCTGAGTAGCTTCTTATGATAATTTTTGGGGGATGATCTTCTCTGAATTCGTTCCAACTGAAATTGACATTTCTTTCCTGTATAAGGAACATTAAATATTCTAAAACAAAAATAGGACGAAGATTCTAATTAAGATTTCGTACTGTATTCTTCTCAAAAATCAAGATTGCTCGATTTCGTGTTCCTGAGATTGAAAGTAGGTTCAAACCAGTTTGTGACACCTAAAATTCTCAGATACACAATATGTAGATCTATTCGAATAAGAGACTAATACTTTAATAATAGATTACCGTTAAAATGAAATATCTGACCTCAATTTATTATAGACTTTTTTCTGAAGACTCTAATCTTTTAAAAATGAAATTAGATAAAGCAATCGCGAATGTGATTTGACGAATACAAATTGGACAAATGATGACTATATCTAATAATTTGTGCCTGCTTATAGTCGATTTGAGCCCCTTTTTTTCAGGTGGATGATAATCGTGAGGGCTAAGCAGGCGCTAATGATTCGGGAAAGTAGCAAAAAAATGTTTCAGCTTCTCGAAATGCTCGCGGTTTCTGCTCGAGCGTAATTGACAATTAGTCACTAGGCCTCGTGCCTGCTCTCGGAGTCATTTCAATCGTAATTTGCGTTGGCAGCATAATAAACGTTTCCTCGGGCCCGTCACAGTTTCTTTCTCTTTCTCTTTCTCTTTCTCTCTCTCTCTCACTCTCACTCTCTCTCCCTTCCCCCTTTGCTGTGTTCTTCTAAATCAACAAAAAAAAACAACATCGGTCTGTTGTCCCGTGTTTATAAGCAGTGGGTCAGTCTGGAATTCGATTTGTTTAAAAAAATCTAGTCGGACACGCATTGTCGCGAAGTAAAGTCGTAAATAATAATTTGAGCCGATGTTCAACATCAACTATTATCGATGTTTTCTTTCAATATATTAGCCATCGTCGCGACTGTCGGGTGGATGCAAGAAGGTCAATTAATGAGTCAAATGGACATTTCTGGACTGTAGAATTCTTTCGGAACTCTCAGCTTTCAAGCAATCGTTAAGATTTGTTGAGATTTACGATCAGCAAGAAGCTTTTTAAAAACTCAGCTTCGGTTTGACACATTTCGGGTGGTTTTCACCACCCACGCAATCAGCACTTCTCTCTTCGCACCTTGAGGCTCGAGCTTTCTACCTTCTCCAAATTGGATTTAGCCAACAACTTAGAATCCTAAGAAGTTTCGGATAGTCTCACAAGTTGATGTCTGTAAGAATTCGAGAAGTAATTATCGACAACTACTGGCCGAGTCCGAGACGAATATAGTATAGAGGGAAGAAAGGACATAAACCAAGCGAGATGAAGAGAGTGCGAGAGAAAGAGGAACGAGATGGAAAGGCGGTGCGTGGAAGGAAAGGTTGAAGGGGGCAAATTCGAAACGAATTCTTTTGTTTCGAGTTCTCCGCAAAAGGAGCAAGTCAAGAAAAAAACGATGCTGGTCCGCGAAGCAGAACAGGGCAGGAACGCAGTCCAGCACACTGGCCTGGACTAGCGTCGACTGCCGTGGCTCGGTGTGCAGTGTGCACGGTGGAATATAAGGTTTTATTTTCGAAATTTATGATTGTCAATAAATTTTAAAAGCGTTCCGTCTGGAGCCCTTAGGGCTCACAGGGCTGACCAAACCCAAAGCAGCTAAGAAGAGTAAGAGGGCCAAACCGCGATCTTTTCCCTTCTCTCTCTTTCCCTTTTCTCCTTGTTTTTTGCTCTTTCCCTTTTCTCCTCTCAATTTCTTTCTCTCTTTCTTCTTCTCGAACTCTGCGTTTCCTACATATGCGAGAGCTCCTATGGGGATTCGGGTTTAGCGGTTAATTGCGTTTGGTGCAACCCGCGTGGATTTTACAACCACGATTTTCATCCTTTTTTTTTTCTATTCCCTCCTGAATTCATGCCATACTCATATCCAGTCAAACTGACCCTAGGCCTCTGTTTTTCTCTCTCATTCTTGCTCCTCTCGCGATGTTTAATTGTTCGACTGGTTCTCAACAACCACAGGGTTCGCGAAGACCTCTTTCACGTTCGCCGATTGCCTCCCGCGGTGGTTGCAGAGTACACCACTTTCGATTTTCGCTCAGAAGTCGTCCTCTTATCTGACGAGTTTGCGCCCAGCTTCCTGACCCAATTTTGGTCCCTGTGAATTTATCGGAGCTGATTTTATTTTCTGAGGTTGGGTCAGTTCGACGCGAGCTGGTTATTTGGTCTTATCTTCTTCAGGACAACATAAGATCGAAAATAATTGTATTACTGACAAGAACAGCTATCAAGAGAACTATTCTGGAACTATATAATTTGATACTTGATATATACATTCCTCTTTTTATGAATCTTTCTTTTTTTCTAGTGTAAAGGACATCTGCAAGAATCGTGAAAAATAAGGATCTCGCTTGCTGCTACGATCCATTTCGTCCCTCAGTGGACTGCCTCCCCTGCCCCTGATTTTAACCTGAGGCGACACGATAAATAACGAATGCCTTTTCCACGCCTCCGAAATGTTGGTGATTAGCCATGAAATATCGATTTTCGTATACGAGAAATTACTGTGAGCGCAAACGTCGGCCTGAGATTCTTCAGGAGCGAGGGGACAGGGAGGTGTTGAGCTTCTTCTTCTTACAATTAGAGTTTCTCGCAGGGCAAAACACTCGAGATATGTAACCGGGAGTTGGTGAAAAAAAATTTCATTCCAAGACGCCAGAAGCTAAATGTTGTCGATTTGCAATTATAATCGTTTGTCTGGTTCTGATCTTCCATTTTGAGAAATGGGAAAATGATGTAAACGAGTTACAAAAGTTCTTGAAACGCCCGATAACTCGAAAATGTAATTATAATGCAATTAAAATCGAATTTTTATGTTTTGCCAATTAGTTTCGCATTTGAATTTCCATCCTATGCTTGCACAAGTTTCTAATTTTTAATTATTAAACTTTTTGAGCAAAAACCAAGCTAAAATATTAGAAATTACCAAAACGGTTTGGGTCTCGAAGATGATAAATTTTGATAAGATGGATGATTAATAACCAATTTGTCCCCTGAAATCAATTTGAGCATGAGTCAGTATTAATTGAAAATTTACATATACCACCCTTATGTAATATTTATCTTCCAAAATCTGAATGAGTTTCGTGAAATTCCCGTTTTTTCACAACAATTGTTTAATAGTTACGGTAAAATTCACATGATACATGACAAAAAATGTTTAAAAGACTTGGTTAATTAACGATAATAATGAAGACTTTGATTAAAGCTGTTTTTATGAATTTTTGTGGTGCTTTTGTTAGGGGAACTTGGAATGAAATTCACTGGCATGCCAATGATATCCGTCGATCGAGTATATGATCAAAGCGTCCGTCTCGTTATTTGTACGGACGTATGGCCAGAGGAACGAAACCAAGCCGTAGAATAATTACTCGTAATCAAGCTCAATCTAATGCTTGTAGGATGACGAGGCTGTTGCCGTGGACTCGATCATTTCTTCTTCCACGAGAGGAGCAACGGCAGCCCCAACAGCGCGAGTATTAATTAAAAATCGAGGCTCTCGACAGGACTCGATTCCCGATTGAAAACGATTACATTTTGTTCTTAGCTCTGTATTCTCTCCTCTTTCCAATCTTCCTTTCAAGCTACCACCTCAACCACTTCTCCGTGCCTCTTACGTCAATGCTCTCCTCTTTTCGCAGAAGACAAAAAAAAGAGGGAAGCCCGATACATTTTTTAATACCACAAATAATCAAGTATAAATTCTATTATGGGCACGTAATTTGCTTATGAGAGCATGGAAAAAAGATGGTCAACGAGAAGAAGATGAGAGAAAAGAATTAGGGAAGGAAATGAAGAATGAGGAAAAGAGTTAGAATTGGAAGAAGGAAGAGTAACGACGAGAAGAAAAATAAGTCGAAAAGAAGAAATAAGAAGAAGAAATAAAAATAAGAGAAGTTGAAGCAACGCCTCACCAATTTTTGTTCCCACAATATTGAAAGGCGTCGAGTCATCATTTCGAGTTCGAGCGATGAAAGAACATTATTATTCCAATTTTAAAGGATGCCAGAGGGACTGGCACTGGGTTGGTTCTATTGGTATCTCTCCCACATAAAATGATATTCAACCCTTCTGCTCTTTCCATCTATCCATCCGTTCGTCAATGTTACTCATCAACTTAAATTCCAAATGCGTCGTTATTCAACTTTTTGTCGAGGCCCCTCTTCCCACCTCACCCACTCATATTTAAAAACATATTCCACTCGAGAAATCAGTTTCTCTTTCCATATTTCTAAGAGTCCCTCTGTCCCTCTTTCTTTTCTCCTCGACTTCATCGCACTTTAATCTTGACCCTCGGTGTTTATTAATTTCATCGTGTGCTTTTTATTTTATCTCGCTGAAGAGAGTTATGGAATTTCTAAAGATAAATTTATGTTTATTAAATAGTCGGATGACTGAGAGATTATCGCCAATGTTTATTTTTCACACCGAGACAAAACTGCTGAGGAATGGTGGATAAGACTCAGACTGGTGGATATTCTCTCAAATTTGAATATTTCATTGAAAATTGAATTTAAAATAATTATTTGTAGCGCATGTTGCTCTCTATTTAGTTTCAAATAAATAACAAATGACAAATGGTCTAGAGTAGAAAAAGATGCATGCATTGAATGAAAACATCACAAGGGATAAATCAATAAAAATGCAACAACGTGGGATGAAGAAAAGGCTCATCTCGCTTGATGCGTTCGCGATTTAAGATTGAGAACTAGTTCGCAATTATGAGTCAATCAATGCATATTCATATCGAGAACGTTCCGAGAATGCAAAAACCTATCATCTCTTCTTATTCAAACAAGCATTCCGATTATTTTAAATAAGTATCCTCGACACAAGTTTCGACTATGTTTTATTAATTTATATTTGCATAAAACAATAAATAATGAAAGTTTTGCATTATACATTCACCTTTCTTTTAAATGAAATCTTCTCCATAAGATCATAACATCTCATTTGTATAAAAACTTTATATTCTAAACTCCCGAATCAAATCTTATTAAGGAAATCAAACAACAAATCTTTAAACAAATCAACTTAGTCACGATTTCCTCAGACATTACTATCCCCCTTTCTATAAAAATCGATCCTAATCGATTCAAGATCGGAGAGTCGAGAATCGCGGAGATAAATTTTCAGTTAAGGATCGTGAGAACTCCATATATGAGAAGATTATGATCGATAAGAGACTGACTACAAAAAGAGAAATAGTGAGTGGGAGAGAGGGAGAGAGAGAGAGAAATCGATAAATATAAAGGAATCGAAAGCAAGAAAAAGATAAAAGCTAAAGCAAGAGAAGTCTTCCTAAAGGCTGATTGGCCGTGTAATCCCCATTAGGCCCCACGAATCGATTCTCGTCCGCGTGCGCGTTCGATATTCAAATAATCGAACAATGGCCCCGCCGCTCAAACGCTCTTTCAATTCCCTCTTTCCCCGTCTCTATCAATCTCTCATTCTCATTTACCATTTTCTCTGTCCCTCTATCGGTTCGCAGCAACAGGCAAAAGGAACAAATTTGAACGAGCATAATAACGATAATGCCCCGAGTAGATGGGCAAAAAAGGGGGAAATGAGCCAAGTCTGTCATTTTCTTTGATCCAAGTTAACGAATTTCATTAAAATATAAACTCTCAACATTTTAAGTTTCCCAAAGAAAAATTATTTCCAAAAATTTCTCTATTCTTTAATTAATCATAAAAAAAATCCCCTTCAAAAGAGGGACCGAAATGATTGGTAATTACGTAAAGTTGGAAACGCGTAGTAAAAACGAATCTGTGCCCATGTATAATTACACACACTTTGTGAACTTTGGAATAGAATGAATAGATTTATCCATTTGAGTCTGTGGCTGTGAAGAATGATTGAGGGTGGAGGGGTGGCGGAGGGGTCTAAAAAGGGCCCGCTCTCGCCGGCAGACTCGGGCGCTCAATGCTCTTCATTTTTTACTTTCAAAAATCATGACGATGCTCATTTTTCTGACTCGTGAAGAATTCTTCAAACTGACGTTTAACCAAACGGGGTTCGAGGATGAAATAGTGGAATCGTGAGAGGCGAGGAGAGGGGGAATTGGGCCCAGAGTGCGAGGGAGGTTAGGGCCCAGAGACAGGGGCGAAAAATTGTATTGGGCCTCGACTTGGAATTAAATGGGTTTGATGACCCTTTTTCAAATTCAATGACCTCTATCTATTTTTTTAATATTATTTGATGAAAAATTAATTATTTGCTATTTATTTTATCAGAGAAAATTGAACTTAAATTTACACTTTGAAATTACATATTTGAAAGGCTCGATTATAAGTACACTGAGAAATGAGGAGGACTAAATAAATGAAATAAAAATTTGTAATTGATCACTTTGAAAAAAAAAAATGCACTTTTCATGTCTGGAGGTTAAAGACCTTTCAAAAATCAGAAACTGGCTCGATCGCATTTCTCGTTCTGTTGCTTTCAGAGTAAAGACAGATGAAGCAGAGAGAGAAAGATGAAACGGATGATCTGCATCAGAAGAAGTTGAAATCCCTTTTTTTTTCTTACCAAATGGTTTCTTTCTCACTCTGAAGGCAGCTCTGGCTACGCTTATAATATAATATTCATATTTCGAACGAAAGATTTTATCTCTTAAATGAATCGAACGCGTTCCGATTCGAGATATCTGTGTGCCGAAGAGAACGCCGTCTCTTCTCGAAGTCGATGTGTATTGTAATGGGTATGAAAGAACCGAAAGAGAGGTGTTCTCTCTCAGTCTTTCACGTTACACTTTTTAGTTTTTATTTTTTTTTTCCTCAAGCTCCGCATGCTTTAAAACTAATACCCAGACCGACCCTTCGACTTTGCCTTTTCACTCCTTAAGTCCTTTCATTCGTTTACCAGCCTTTGTCTTTCCCTTCGTTCCATTTAGAGAAGATTACATTTTTTGAATTGTATGATCAAGATGATAAAATCAAAAAAAACATGACATTCAACATTTTTCCCATGTCATTCTACAACGACATTTTGAAAATGATTTTTTTCTAAATTTCTGAGTCAAATGAAAACAAAATAAACTCTTCAGACAAATAACGTAAATATTTTCAAAAATGTCTGACTGCTTAGTCATGAGAATAAGAAGCATTTAACGTTGAATAATTTTTCTATTCATTTTCTAAAAAGTCGATTAATCGTTTCGTCTTAATGATGAATCAGTCAATTTTGAATTTGATAATGGACCTGATTTCGGTAAATTACTTGACACGAATAACGCGATTCATTGACTGTCGACTAATGGGTTATATTGATGAATATTTTACCTCTGAAGATCGAGTTATGGTAATTCTAAGAACGTTCTTTTCAAAGTCAGAAGATCCCGCGAGAGCGCGAGTTATTCGGTCGGGCAAACAGTCGAGTCATTCGATTTGCATTGTTCGAGATTGACGCTTTAAATCCGAGAAAGTATCGAAGATTATCGAAGCCGCCTTCTCGTAACACTTTGACCTCCCACGGATAATCAAATGGCACTCTTCCTTTTGATTATTCAAGAAATTGATTAAAATCGATTCTCATTCATCTGAAAATGTTAGAAACTTCTTTTGTTCAAAAATTAATCGTTTCTATTTATCTTCTCTTCAAAGCAGAATTAAAGAAATATAATGTGAATCTGATTTTTATTTCTTCAAATATTTCTTCTATTTTGAAATTATAATGATGCCTAAGGAGATTTTCTTTTTCACAAAGCGGCGGAAATCAATTTTACCCTATTTTGAATAACTATCTCCAGCTTAAGAAAGATCGAAATACGATTAGGCCACCGAAGCGAGAAGTTTTTCGTATAAACCGGCGGGTTTCTGGGATTAAAATGTGTTTTCTTGTATCGCGCCCTGAGAGGAGGCATTACGAGCACAAAAAACACGCCACCCGTTAAAAACGAGGGTTCTTGGACCAACAGAAATACCAAGGCGGTTCAATTAATCATATTTCAAAAATCATTCCATGCTGAGATCTCGTCGACCAGATAGTGAAGAGCATCCCAAACTCAAGAGTCATAACGAACCAGAATGCATCTCCTGCTGCAGTCAGGTGGTTTATATTTTTTGCACATGCGTCTTTACGAATCGATCCAAAATTAATTCCAATAATTCATAACCATTTCGCAAAAATATTTGTAATTATATTATTATTATATTTTAAATAAGATTTACAATAAGTGGAATTTTTTGTTTAAATGAATAAAATGTGCATTTAAAAGAGAATAAGAGAAACTAAACGTAGCTTCGACATTTGTAAAATGCTCTTTGGCCTCTTTCCTTTGTTGGCGTACAATTACAGCTAATTTGGCTTAAATGAGAGCAAAACAATCGGTTTGCTCGCGCATGCGTACTGAATATGAGAGATCCAAGATCCAAGGGAATAAGGAAGGTAAAGAAAAGGGCGAGTGAGAAGGAAACATTTTTTCCCTCCTCTATGAATCTTTCCATCTCTCTCTCTCCCTCGATCTACTCTTGAGACTTGCCCTACCTTCGCAGCCGTTCACGGAGGAGGATTTTTAAATTTTGTCACGTTCAAGTTTAAACACAGTCATTTGCGCACTCTTCCTCTCATGCCTATGCCTTTTGCCATTGCCGATTCTCCTGCGATCTCTTTCCCTCCCACTGTTCATTTCTTGTTTCTTCCTCATCCTTTCTTTCCCATTCTTCCTCCTCGAACCGGAGATAGTATCTTTTTATGATTATTTTTCGTTCCAAATTCGAATCGGTCTTTCCTCGTCTCGAAATTACGCTATTTCGAAATTATAACATCTGCCCTGACAGGGCAAAGTATTGTCGAGAGACGTGGCTCACTTGCCAGGGATTGAGGGTCAATTACTTTTCGACTGCAACTCCAAGCAGACGTAATAACGCGAGAAAAAAAAATCCTTTCTCGATCAAATGCGACTCAGAACTAGCAGAAAAGGGTGCTTAGGATGCACGAAAAGTGGTCATCGATTTTTTTTGCTTTCAATTTCTTTCATTTTAAAAGCATCATCCAAAAAAGTTTGTTTTTTTTCTAAATTTTCTAAATTTGATGAAATTTGATTAAACAACATTGCAATAAAAAATAAATAAAAAAACAATTATTATCCAAACTTTATGCTTCTTCATACAACAAATGATATTTGCTTCCAGGAAGTAAAATCCTGAAGGTTTTACCATTTTTTATATTGAGGGAGTCTATTATTTTCAACGTGCTAATCAGAATTTCAATTCAAAATCTCTTATTAAAATTCCCTCACAAGAAATAAAAACTAAAATATAATCTCTCGACCCAAAATTGTGTAATTTTCTAGTCTTCTGGAATTTTTCAATTCTTTCTGGTCGACTTGGACCTGTGCATGGGAGAGTAAGGGACGGGGTTAATGAAAAACGAATAAGAAATCCCTAAGACAAAAGGACCGATGCAGTGAATCAGGGGACGGCGAAATGGATAAAAGGGGATCGTGATCCGTGGTTTGCCGATGGAAAGGGGAAGGTTTGGTGATGGGGTAGGGGCGGGAGGAGGAAGGAGAGGGGGATCAGAACAGAATCGCGATAGCAAACTATAATATTGCTGGTATACCACCGCGAAGGGTCTGTCTCTTTTCAAATAATTCAAAAACAGGCCGATCGAACATATATTTCTGGTCCGACTCGCAGCTCGCACCGTGTAATTATCGTAGAAGCCCCCACAGACCCTTGAATCCAGTGGTGTTCAACCATCGATATTCCAACTGATATTTATATCCCAATTCGCAAATCATAGCAATTTCCAACCGTAATTCGTTTTTATATACATCTCTTCAATCTTTTTAAATAATTTATCAAATATATTCGTTCGTTTGTATATTAATTCGAAAAACGTTAAAGTCCCAGCTTCTAAATTTGAATGGCTATTGGAAATATTAACCGAGAAATTATAGAATAATGAATTTTGATTAGATGAAATCGTCACCTGTTTCATCTTGGTGATCGTTTTATCTCGAGCTGATAAGATCTAACATGGAAATGTAGAAGACACCTTGCACTTATGCTGGTGCCATACATTTTGATGAAAACTATAATAATGAAGTTAATAATACCAGCACATTATAAATGCTAAATAAATGTTTCAACCTCCATAATTTTTTTCGACAAACTGCTCATATTTTTAAATCAGCTTTAAGCATTCCAGAAAACAAAAATCGAATTAAATTTGATCTAAAGAATGAGAGGTTGAGAATAAATGGGCGTAAATATGATTTTTTTCGCCGTTTGATGAATGAATTTAGATAATTGAGAAATGGCGGTTAAATTCAAACACTAAACGGCGCTACCGATGCTTCAGCGTGAGATCGCATCAAAGTTAAATGCCTGGAGCACATCGAAGACGATCTGCGCGAGGCTCGAAGAATCGCGATTTCTCGACGAGGCACGAGTACCAACTAACTATCATTATAATGTATGAGGATGTCCTGTACCTCTTCACATCTGCGGTCAAGAGCAGCTGCTGATATTTCAACCTCGAGCTTTTTACAAGACGATTCCTCCTTCGATTCTCCATCTTCTAATGTCTCCAGGCCAAAAATCCAATTCGATAATTGAGACAGCACTTTTCTTATCCTTTTTCCAATCTGTAACAAATAATATCAAAAATATAAAATATAATGTCGACTAATCAGTTATGAATCTAGTATTATAGCTAAATTTACTGATATAATGAGATATAGATGTATATATGCGGCCCTGAGATGAAAAATGTGGAAGTACTCTTAATTTCATCAGGAATTAATTCGATCGAAACCCCGGAACTCGTTGAGCAGGATTCTCATCTGCTTTCCGAGCGGGTCCAACTTTTTGTCGTATTCCGATCCACTCCCTTATAAGTGAGTTCCCCCGATTCTTCTTCCGCCAAAAAATTTAAATATAGCCGCGGCATGCTGCGCCCTTCGACGTGGTATAATATTCATCTCGTTTCCCATTCCCACGACAATATGGCACGTATTAAAAAACAAAAAAAGGGTTGCGGCCAAACCCCTAAAACTACGGGCTGCCTTCGCCCTTTTAACCGCGGAGTTTCCTCTCAATGTTAGACTAGGATTGAAGCACTTCCGGCTCCAAATATAAAAACTCCTTTTTTACGGGATGGAAAAACTTCTGGGAGAAATTCGAGCGATCAGGTACGCTTTATCCAAATTTCTCCTCACGAGTAAATAAATCAGACATATTCTGAAGCAAAAAGATTTTAAAATAAATAATCATACATTTGATTGAAAAAAAAAAACTGTTTTGGGGGTATAGTTTTTAAAGATCGAAACGGTTTCAATCAATCAATTACTCCCCGTCGACTTCAACCCCCTCGATGAAAAATATCGAGATCGCCAACTGCCTTTTTCTTTTCTTTCGTCAAAAAAAAAAAAGTCAGAAGAAAGAAAACGATTAACTACTTTCTCATGACGATAAGCCATTAGGTTATTCTCCCAACTCTTTCACGGTTTTCTCGATTTTTGATCGATGGATCTGGCCCCTTCGTGTACAAATACAGAAAAGTTCAAGAGGGCCCCAAAAAAAAAGATAAAAAAATCGAGAGAAACCCTTAAGAAACTGGAATTCTGAAAACTGCGAAAAGAGTGGGGTCTTTAAAAAAACAGGTACGAGAGTAAATAAAGCCGTAGATGATTAATCGATTTATCAATCTGGACCCCCTCAGAATGGGTCTGACGCTGCAACTACTTCATCGTTCTTTTCCTTCTTTTTAGTTGAAATACGCGAAGCAAAAAGAGACATATATGTTCATAAAGTTTTCAAGGTTTTCTTTGATTATTATTATTATTATTGTGTTAATAATTAATAAACTTTATTTTTTACTTTTTAGTGACAGTATATTAACTTTTTTTATTTAAAACTTAAAAAGAAAAATTTTTTTATCAAAGATGAATAGACTCTTCCTTTTTCCCCCTTTCTTTTCTTTCATATCGAGAAAATAACATGTGTAATCTCATACCTAAGTGGAATATCTTAATGGGTTTCCTGTTTTTCTTTCCTCTTTTTTTTCAGTTAATATGTGGTAAAATTACCAAAACAAGAAGCTCTGGAAGTTAAAGGACTAGAAAGGGAAAAAAAGAGGGAAAAGATCAGTTTTTTCTTTCTTTTTTTGTGGGTGTAAGTGCACTGGGGGTCCCATGCGATGCGAAGGCGGAAACGGGACTTTGGAGTTGCAACCCTTGAAAGGGAGAAATGTGGTTTCCCATATTTCCGTATTTCCCGCAACCTGACAGAGGCCATTGACATTTGAACTTAAATAGAGGGTGTTTGGCGAAAAAAAAGAGAAACGGGGGAAAAAACGTGTAAGTTGGAATTTTTTGCGGTTTTGCGGCATGTGAATATTATGGGGGGTCTTGTCAAATTGTGAGGGTGAGATCCTTTCCCACAACTTTTTTTTCTTCATTTTTTACAGTTATATATTTAGGGAAAGTACTTGAGTGATTATGACTAAAAAAACAACATTACTTAATGACATTAACTTTGATTCGTTTCAAGTGTGATTCGAGTTCAATGTCCAGAAATCTCTTTTATTCAGAAACCTAAAATTAAATGAGAGTGATAAGGTTTTTACTGGCCATGTGTGCACTGTGCACTCCTCGAGACGTGAATAAAAGTGGAAAGAAAAGGGAAGATGATAAAATAGGTAGTAAATACGTGTAGATCTTGAACCGAATCAAAGTAGTCTGCTCTTTCTCAAACTCGTTATCTCTTCTCAACGAAACTGCCTTCGAGAAATGAGACTTACTTCCAGGGGTGAAGAGGACTAAAACATTTTAAACTTGGTTCCAAGAAAGGTTCGATTAAAGTCGAATCGTCGTTTATACAAAAAGTCTTATCGAGAAGCAAGAACGCCATGTGACTTTATAAACCTCTCAAGGTTTTTTTCAGTCAATCACACGATTCGTTCGACCTCATAAAATTAATCTCCTACATGGATTTATTCCAAAATCTCTTTTACTATGAATTTCGATTAAAAATTAGTTTCTATTACTTTTTTATTCAGATTAATAATAAAATCGACCGAAATATATTGTAATCCCATACATATTTGTTTGAAATAAGTGGCAGACTAACTAAATATTTAAATGACGAACTATTTAAATATTAAGGACAGCTAAAAATGTTTTTGAGGACTGTAAATGAATAGTAAATGTTGAAATAGAAACGGAGATGGTTTAAAAGAGTTAAGTGTAGTGAATGACCCTTTCAGATCTCGAATTAAGATTAATGAATATAGTTCGTCCCTGAGGGAAGGGAAAAAACTAGGGATATGTTGGCATCGGTTAGAACGGTGTGATTGTAGTGGAAATGGTTTCTCGAGTGCACCATAAACTCAGAAGAGACTTGCAGCTTCCACATCCAGTTCCAGACGCATGATTTTTCATTTTTCAAATTCAAAGAGCCACTAGACGACTCATCGAGCTCTGAATTAGGTGCGGGTGGAGGGCAAAGTGCAACAGGGTGCAACGAACTTTCCCTCAGACTCTGCTAGGATGACATACGCACATGTCAGAAGACGGATAATAACTTTTTACGGGACCGTGGGAGCCTCTGTGTTTCTTAAATTCCGTTTTTTAAATAATTTTTTCCTCAAATTCGTAATATGCCGCAGTTAAAGATGTCAGCTGCCACATTATATTTTCATATGGGACTAATTTATGCTTTTCTATAATTAACATATTTTTTTCTTTTGTAAATTACATTTAAAGAGAGAGTTTTACTTTGAATAAGATTTACGGAAATTGAATAATCTATATAAACATGTAAACTTGAAACAGGTGTTTTTTATTGACATCAGTTTTTCATCAGCGCGGAAATGTCCTAGAAATTTCTCGAGGGTTGGATTTTTAAGAAAGAGTGCATACTGCATACGAGTGGAACACGTGTTCTATATTTGAGAGACTCAAGGACAAAAACTCGCGAAAGTTCACTCCACAGTAATTAGCGTTTCTTTGAATCGAGGCGAACGCAACTAAAAGCTAAAAGCAATTTAGTTCTTGTTGGGAACTTTTATGAAATCCATTAATACGAGCGGCTCAAGTTAAAGAAAGATGCTTATTACCTACTTCCAGAAATTATTAAATTTTTTGCTATGAGGATCATTACTCCTGAATTCTCCAATACATTTGAGTTTTGAGCTGAAATCTTTTTCAATCACAATTATTTTCGAGTAAAAATGTGAATTGACCAGCTCATGAATTAGACACATCAACACATGTCATCGAAAAAGTTTCCTGAACTGGAAAACAGTTCCTATTTCCAGTCTCGCGTCACAGATGCGAAGTGAAATCGACGTAGGCGGAAACAAGTTTGATAGTATCGATATGTCAAGATAAAGCCCTCCCCCACCTCCTCCCCCATTCAGATCTTTTTTACACGTTACACGCGTAACAACAGTTACTCGAATAAGTCCCAGGACTACAGCTGTTACGCGTACGCTGCAGCTGACACAGAAAAAGGGGTTAAGGACCCTGTAGAGTCGAAGAAGAAGGGTCGAAGGACGCACTGAGACGGCCGAGGGGTCAGAGAAGGAGGAAAGATTTCGAGGATATACCATAGGTAATGGGTATATACGGGACCCGCGCCTTTTGAAGGCCCCTCTTCGCAATTTTTGGATTTCCGCGTCTTTAGTAACCCGAGAACCGAAAACACTGCAGGCAGGTAGGATCGGGGTGGAAATCGAATACCTCCTCTGGTCTTCCGAACCCTTTTGAATCCGCGTCATCGTCCACGGCATTATTATATGAAAAGATTGAGAAGAGAGCCAGAATTGAGAAAAGGAGGCGAGAGAAAGAGAGAAAGAGAGATAGAGAGACGAGAAGAGAGAGAATGAAATTGCGCAAGATGACATCTCTGGGAGGGTTACGTTCTTTTCGAGATTTCTATGGGGTTTTGGAGACCTTGTCGTATTTTTTCTTTTTTTTGTATTTGTCCTTCCAGTTGGGAATCTGGAGACCTCTTTGGCATTGAGAGTTTCGTTAATAAAATTATTTGAAGGGTAGGTCATGTGTGGAGGACCTTTTCGATATAAAAGGATTAAAATGTCGATTAAAACGAAGATAGAAACAGTTTTCTTTTATTTTACTCAGATATTTTAGTCAAAATTATATTTTGTTCCAGGTTTTATTCCCCTGGTATAAAAAATAGTTCTCCCCTTTTATGTTTCTCCTTTTCGCCTAATCTCCTTGGCCTCACGAATCACGCAAGAAATCTTTCCATACCTGGCGCCAGCTGTGTTTTCTCAAGAGATTTCGGATTTCAGATTTTGGTCTTATTTTTATCCCCTTTCTTCATTCACCCTCCCGCATCGAAAATGATCATGATAACTTTTCATCGATTTGTACACTTCAATTTCTTTAGATTCTTCCTGGAATTCAATGGTCTTTTTCTTTATTTTCGTGGTACAGTTTTTATAACTGTGTAGATTTGATATTAAAAGACAAAAATACGAATTACGAAGTACAGCAGATAATCAAATATGAACCCTAGTTCTAATAAAATCAATAAAACCCAATAAACGTTCTTTTTCAAAGACTCTCGTTTCTAAAGACCCTCTTAAAATAAAATCCTTGACAAGGTGAGGCGCATAAGCCACAATGTATCTAAAAGTTGACCGTTTCTGCCCATCGATCTTACCCCTGTGAATTCGCGATTTGCATTTCGACAATTCGTGATTTCTAGTTACGACTCGTAACGTTTCCTCACGCGGTCGTGCAACAAAAGGGTTGAGAGCACATTATACCATATTCCGGGGCATAAAAAAGGGAGAGAAACGCGGTACGCGATGAAGCACCCCAGGTGAAAATCAAAATTTCAAACAGCCGGTGCGTACAAAATTCTAATTTGATGTAGGAAACCAAGCGGGAGTTTTTCACCCCTTGGGAAAGGATTTTAGGTTTTATGTTTTACGTTTTTGTATCCGAAATCTTATTGGCCGCGGAAGGGTAAAAAGATCCGACGAGAGGAGAAAAAGGAGAAAGAGATGGGAGGCAGCGGTGGGATGCTGGGATGAAGGGGATGAAGAAAGGGGCACGTAATATTAGAGAAGAATCATGGAAAATGATAAACAGGGTGAATCTTATTCAAATACAGACAAGATCCTGGATTTGAACCTTGAATCCCCGCTGGTTTCACTTATACCTAACCTTCGCTTATACCTGAGTCCTGGGAAAAAAAAGCAATCGAGTCTTTCACTTTTTATGGGGTAAATACAAAGTGACGTTACCGGATATTTAAATAAAGGAATCCTTAACGGGGCTCGGTGCGCTTAATGGAAAGCGCGATCGTTTTATTTCGTGACGATTGGACGTGTTCTGAACTACGGTCGTTTTTAGAACAATGTGATCGATTGCTCTTATAGAGGACGACTCTCTCTAACGGTCTTGAATAGCGATTACAATGCTTGTATTTTAGATCTAACAATAAGACATGAATAACATCATGTCCAGAGTGGAAATTAATTTCATTTTGGAACGTGTTGACAAATTCTTTGCTAAATATACTGCTTGTCATTTTGAAATAATAATTTGTTTCAAATAAATAATGGCCTCAAGTAGCAAAATTTACAAGAAAATTAATCATTGCTGAAAATAAATGTTTTTCATTTGAAATTCTACACTCGTGATATTCATTATTCACTTTATCTAACATCTTCTAATTCTGCATAAATGCAGATTTAAATCATAAAAATCAACATAAAAATGAGGTAGAATGTTTGAAAAACAAAATCATTACAATTTTTATGGTTGCGGAAATGTTTACAAATCTATTTTTATCATAAGTTAGATAATATGTCTACAAATTCTAGAAACTTGAATTTTTATACAACCCCTAAAGTAATTCATTATGTACACAATTCACTCAAAATTAGCTTCCTGAAAAATATAAAAAGCTAATCATTCATCAAAGAATGTGATGAAAGCCTAAAAAATGTTATAATCCATAAGAAGTGACTTTTTCAGGTAAAAACACGAAAAAAGTGTCATTCTTCTCCTATAATTCCGCACAAATCCAACCCCTCTTATTTTCTGTAAAAACCGTCGATTAAAAATCGAAAAACGACTGGTAATGAAAAGCAGGGGTAAAAAACGATCTCGCACAAGACGTGAACTCGACCCTGATGTATTCGAATGACAAATGGATTCCGAAAGGACGAATCTGGTCCTTGAATTTGAAATGCGTGTGATTCTCTCTCTCTTTTCATTTCTTTCTTTCTCTTTCGATTTTTATCTCACATTGACTCAGTGAATTTGGCTGTCGAAAGACTTGATGGATGAAAATCGCCAATCATGTGTAGAAAATTCGATCCGCGAATTCCCTTTCACGCGAATTTTCATGGGACGCAGTTTCCGTTAACGTGCGTGATGCAAAACTTTTTAGGCAACAAGGGCGTGTATGCAACGGACTGAAAATTTGACCCTTTTTTGAAAGCCACACTATTTATCTTAAACGTGTCAAATGGATTGAGTGATGATCTCGTGATGCTAATTCAATACATGGGAAAAGAAATTTATTTTAAAAAATTTCAAAACATCGCCTGATAAATAATATATTATAAATGATAACTTCTCCTATCGAAGAATCGGAAAAATCGACACGCGATGATTAATAATCATAAATTGTTCTCGATATTTCGTGAGTTGGTAATTTCTAATGAAGAGGCAAGATCACGGTAGAAAAGTTGAAATCAAATATTGACTTTGGGTTATGCTCGCTAGGAACGTCACGCGATGCCGGGCCGTCTTTATTAAGTGATTACTCTCATTAGCCTGCACGCGATGCTCTTTGTAGTGGCCGTTAAGAGCCGATGAGACACAAAATGGCGACCAGGATTGCTCCTCCATGATGCATCAGCGTAAGAGTAAAGAGATCCTCCCGGCTATAATTAAAAGGACGAAAATATATTTCATTTAAAAAAAACCTTTTCCGCTTTATAGCTGACTCAAATGTTTTAAGGGCAAATTACTAAGCTGCACTCGTGTCGAGAAAAAGGACGCGATCTAACTGCAAAAAACTATCCTCTGCTATTTTATTATCGAACCCAAGAGCAAATCTTGAGCTCCTAATATAATTAAATATAAAACATAAAATATAAATATAAATATAAATTCCCTTCACTGTAAGGCATGTTTTGCAAAGAGTTAATCGCTTCTGGCATTTTCACTCGAGGAGAATACAAGCTCCTCGCACTGTATAATCGGCAATGGTCACAACGAAAGTCCTCCTCCGGCAGTAAATCACTCGTCTTCAATTAACTAATATATATCGCTTCGTACGACCAAAGCAACGCAGAAGGACCGGAGCTCCTCACAAGCGCCCATTAAAAAGACAGAATTACCAGCGACAATAAAAAATTGCAATTTCATCTTTCCATTTCTTGTGCGTGTAATAATATTTATGGAGAATCTCCATTCCTTCAGTAAACAATTTTTATTCATTGCGTTATTAATAAATAATACTATTTGCTTTATAATATCCCCCAATCGCTCACCATCCGAAAATCTGAATCATTCTCACCCCTCTTCATCTGACTTCATATTCCCCTACCACTCCCCCAATTTTTATCTCCCCCTCATTTAATTTAGTGACCTCCTCCTACAAAAATCCAATAAAATTATATTTCCCTATCCATATAGTCTTTTCTCTTATCACTCCTTCCCCTCTACTACAATTGACCTTCTCCTCTTTATCTCACTTGTCAATTTACCCCTGATTTACCCCCTCCTTCTCCTAAAAACACCTTTCCTATCCTTTTCTGTTATCGCCCCCTCTCCCTCCTCATATATTTTCAATACGATTACCCTCACCATCATATTACCCCTTTTGCCTCTACCCAACTGAACCCCAAATCCCCATATGCAATCAACCAATCTCACTTAATTATCTACCACTTAATTACCCCTTTTCTCACTCCTCATATTCTCCTTCTTTTCAGTACCTATATAGTTTTCAGCCCTCTGTTTTCTTAATCTTTAAATATAGTTCAATCTCCCCAACTTGAGAAAGTTTTTAATAAAAATGATTTAAATACATTCAAAGTATGTGTTTTCAATATCAACATCTAACGTTTAGTCTCGAATTCTGATCTGGCACCAACTTCTTTAACTCTCTATGCAAAAAACCTATTAGCCATAAGCGAAGTTGTGCTGAGAGGCAGAAAGTTTGCTGGAAGGGGGTAGACAGTAGACTGGTGGAGAATCTCAACAGTAGGGGAAGAAAAGATCTGGTACCATAAATCAATTAATTTTAGCCAGTTCGATATGCCGGCTAATTTAAATTCTTTCGGAAGCCTCAGGAGAAGACTGTGTGCTGCCTGAGACTTTGAGAGTGCGTCGCGATGTCGATGACGACGTTCGTGATTCTGTCGATCGGGGGTTGAGGGGGATGAGAACTCAAGAACTGAGAAGGTTGAGGGGGCAGACGCCACCTTAAGTATTTCTGATCGAATTCCAAATGGCTGGTTCGTCGTTCGGCTGGTCGCTCGCAGTAAGAATTCAAACCCCGACGAACAAATGGACGCGAGGAGTCGATCGGGAGAGGCAAAATACAAAATAAGCATCACGGAAACACCGCGGTACTGGCGCACCATCTATCCTTCTTTCTCTCTTTCTCTTTAATTCTTCTCTCAGCTCTCTTCACTCTTCGAGTCTTCACTCTTGATTCTTCACTCTTCTTGATTCTTTACTCTCCTTTCCCTGCCCCGACGCAAAAACAATGCAATCACTTCGATCCACTAATCAGCGCTATTCGCCACGGTTATTTTTACTACAGCAATTTTTCAGAAAAAGAATCAAGAGTCTAATTCGTCATTTCTTCTCTGATCTAACTAAATTCCTGAGATTGATTCGAATTTGAGAGAAAAAAGTTAATAAGGGTACATTCATAGAATAAGGATTCATTAGATGAAAAAAAATTTGGTATTACACAATTGGCATTTTTTTTAATTGATGCTCAATTATAAAATATTCCATGCATCATCTATGCAATTTTCTATTTTGATTATCACTTGTAAAGTTAATGATTTTGCCCTTCGATATTTTCAAATCCAGGATCTAGTTAACATCAATTAACTTACTAATCAACTAGTGATGCAGTTCAGTTATTAACTTTCTTCTCAATGACCAGATATTGTTAAAAATTGTTCTGTATGTTAATTATTTTATTAATTTATTAATAAAGCAAGAAATGTAGTTTAAATAAATAATTATAACAATTAGATTAGGAAATAAACATAATATAAAAAGTTTTTATGTAACTTTTTAGATTAAAAATATTACTATAAATTAATTTAGACATGACTTTCATTTAAGTTTTAAATCAATTAGTTTTGTAATCAAGTTTTGTTATTTTTCAGTTTAAATTTAATATTAATATAAAAGGATGCTAAATAAGGAGCTGGCTCCATCTGGTCGATAAAAACAGCGGAGTGGAACTATGAATTCATACCGTAGCAGTTCATCTCTGTAGGTAATACGTTTTATCAAAAGTCGGTAACTGTGACCTTGTATAGATACATTCCAATGGTAAATAATTTTATATCCACGAATAAACTACAAAATAATTATCTATACAGTAAAAACATTAAGTTTGGAAAATATTTCATTTAAACAATTTTTTCATATCGAAAAAATGAATCCAAATGATTTTCACCAACATATTATTAAATAAAATATTATATTAAATATCTGTTATATCATATTATCAAATAAAAAAATTAAGAAAAAAGTTATAACAAATTACAAGCAATTAATCTTTTCTAATGTATAGACAGCGAATGAGATGAAGATAAAATTAATTCAGGCTTAATTCTATTAGACAAGGGTAAAATTCAGTGAATTATAGTGAAGAATAGATTTCGATCGAAACTTCTTGGATAATAGGGAGAATCAGGGAGACGTAAACTGAGGGGTGGTTGGAATTGAATTATATCCAATCGAAAAAAAACAATTCTTCTCCATTTTTGAGATTAATTTCCACGAGAAATCATATACTACTCAAATTATTACACAAAAGACTACCGGAAAAATTATTTCGGTGTAATAAGGATGAGGAAATTTTACTTTAGACTAAAATAACAACCGTGACATGCATAAATAAAGAACATAAAGACCCTTTCTTTTCCCTCAAATTCCTTGTTTTATTCTCTCTCCCCCCTCTTTTTCCTTAAAAACTCGCAAAACTGTCACCGACTCTTTCCACTGAAAGTTGTGGCCGAATTTGAAAAGCCTAGCAAAAAATCTCCCGTGAAACAAAGTCCATCTTTTCAATTCCTTCTCCCAGCGTAAATATTCGTCCTCTTTTCCCTCATCTATTCAGGAAATCCCTAATTTTTTCTGCAAGTCCCAGGCCTGTTTATAGGCTTCGGTTAGAATGAAAATCCCGCCAATTAACTCTGCGAAGATTTTCGGTATTCTACTCGCAAACTCGTTGAGGGTAGAGAATAAGAAGTAGAACTAAACAAGTAAAAGGTTGTCCTGGTAAAAAGATGATTATGGGTAGGGAAGATGGAACTAGGCATTCAACGAGTGCTTTGACCATTTTTTTTCACAGACAATTGTATGTAATTTAAAAATTATACTAAATTATTTCATGCCGAAAGAATTCCTATATAATAATACAGCTTTTCAAAACCCGGACGTTTCTGATTAAAAAATGACTTGCTTTATCCACTCTAATACGGATGTAACATAAAAATGAAAGAATAGCTTTCCTGAAGTTTTATTATTTTCCATCGAGCTCTTTTAAAAAGAGTTCCCCGCACATAGTCGAATGGAACGCGACCCAAATCAAAATTTAATATCCCGGTTGAATGAAATCTTATAAATAGAAGGAAAATTTATTTATAATTTGTGTCAAGTTACACTGAAAATCGAGAAAAATGTAGAGAAGAATAGAATGTGTTAAAATAAAAAAAATTCTATATATTGATGTAAATCCTAGTATTACAATAATTATTGTTATTCAAATAAGTAAAACACAAATACTACCACACTGGCAATTTTAAATTATTACGACAAAGAATCAAAGGAGTTTTAAAATTCTTTTTTCAGTACGTTTCAACTAAATTCGCCCTTAACCGCTGGAATCTGTTAGAGTTTCCGAAACAGTTAGAAGATCGTAGAGGCAAGAACAAAACTCCATTCCTCTTGCTGGGGGAGGAAAAAGTCTCAATGTTTCAAGTTTCAACAAGTTCTCAAGAGTAAAGGCCGACGCTCTCAGCTCTAGTTTCACGCGGCCCTCTCAGTAGTTGGGTGTACAAACATGTGGTTCACCCCTAGGGGTAGTCACACACGCGCGCGACCTTATGAATGGACCCTCATTCAAAAAAAGAAAGTCCACTCTCACCCTTACATGCCCCTAGCAAGCGGACCGGGCGCGGATCGTCCCAACGTTTTTGGGGGTGGTCCGCACCCCCCGGCCAACTTCCTGCTCAGAATCGATTGCGACATGCTCGAAGGCCCTCGGCACACTTCGGCCCTCATCGGCGATTCAAAACTAGTTCGATTTGGAAAGTATGCGTGGGCCGATGTTTAGCAGAACTTCCTATTTTTGTACATTCATAAATGAAAATGAAGGGCTGCGAAACAATTAATAAACTGAATTCAACAGGGGTAGGTCGAGTTTCAAGTTAACTTGAAACTTCGCAGCCCTCGAAATAGTTTTACACCTTTAGAACTAAACTTTCTAGCCCCCCAAATTGGATTTGGGATTTTGGGGTAAATCTCCTCTCTACTCAATTAATTTAATCTATTCAAGTTACCCCCAGTTTTCGAGTTTGAAACTTTGGCTCGGTATGTCTACCCCATGCAATAAAAACCGTTTCAAGGTTACAATTACATATCACCTTTAACGCCATTAATCAAGTTGTACATTCGATTCTCTCTGAATACGGAATACAGAATTTTTTCCAATTGATCCGGTTAACCTGAAGAATGGGTTTAATCCCAATGTTCGAGATAACCAGAAAACTCGAGCCATGCCAAGTAAAATATAGAGACCCAAAAAGCCGGTTAACACTATTATCCGAGCGAAGCTGATAACCCGAGTCAACTGGAAAATCCTGAACAATTGGTTTATTGAAATTCCATGTTGGGAATAAAAATAAGTCCTCAATAAAAAGAAGTATGTGAAATTACAGTAAAAAAAGTTGTATCTTTGGCGGTACATTTATGTAATATGTTAACGACCTCTCCTTTTAAGTAAAATGAAAATCCTCCTTAAGTAAATACTGTATCAAAAACATTTATCATTCCCTCAAACCAATTACCTCCACTACCTGCAGTTAAGCAGAACCAATCTCTCGAATCACGCTGCAACCCCATCGAATCTTAACTACCCCTTTCTTTTTCGACAAGCAATGAGGCATTTCCATTTTCTCCAATCAAACAGCTCTCGAACCCGCATTTTCCACAGTAGTTCAGATCTTAGTTACTCGTACTCGAGGAGATTACATTCGCGAGAAAAACCCTCGAAACTACTTCTTCTACTTGGGTCGGGTACATACTTCAGTTCTCTCTCGACTTTGATTGGATTCTCTTTCGAGTTTCTTTCCTCTCTCGTGGCTCTCCTTTTTAGTTGGTCATTATCAGTCACCGAGCTCGATCAGACTTCTCAGTATAAGGCTAGAATCTCGCTAGGCAATGAATACCCATGAATACCCTTTACCCATGAATACCCATACCTATGAATACCCATACCTCTTTAACCCTAGGGCTAAATGTAGCTATAGGTGGAGGGGTTCACTCTGTACCCTCTGACGAATGAGGATATACCTTCGGGCCATTGTTCTTTATGCCGAAACGGCTTTCCTCCTCTTCCTCTTCCATCTCTTCCTCTTCCTCCTCCTCTTCATCCTCTTCCTCCTTCTTCTCCCCCCTTTTATCCTCATTCCGGATTTTCATCTTCTACTCAGCGACTCTGCCGGATGCTCTAGCCCTGTCGCACTATCTTTCAGATAAAGACGACTCCCATTATACGCGTATCGCCCTTGTTATACCATGAGGCTGCTCTCGCATTCCGCAATGCGGTCTCGAAGGTCTACCTACGTGACCTACGACCTCCACCCCCTACCAGAGTTACGATCCCTCCCCTAGGACGCGTCGCACTACCCCCATAACCCCTTCTGCAACATTCACCAATTTGAATCTCCCGCGCCGGCCTTTGACCGGAGATAGCGATATTAATTATTAATTTGTTATGCAGTGAGCCGAGACGAGCCAAAATGCATGGAAACCTCAATGGAAACACTAGCGGAAAGTTCGGCTTAAACTCAATGTTCATACGACTTATGTTATTAAGGTGTAGTAAATATTTCATGGGTATATGAGTTTGAGTATTTAGAAATTTTAAGGGGTATAGTTAGAATTTGGTGTGAAGGATTATATCGGATTTTAGAAAACAGGGCTAGTAATTATTACATAGTTTGTTGTATAAACTATAGTAGGGATTATAAGGGTAGTTGGAGGATTTTCAACTGGATATGTTTGTAAATTTGTTTATTTATTTATTTATTTATCAATTTAATTTATCGTGAATTTAACGTAATTGATATCGTTCTGGATTTTGTTTGTTTGGACTACTTTTCAAGAGTCCAAAAGCGAGCGTGATTAACGTTCCGGAAAGGTTTTAAAAGAAGTACTCACTGAGAAGGAATCGTGCAGTAGAAACGAGCTTAAATGGTCAGGCGGCCAAGCGAAAGCGATATGTTTAACGCGCTGTTGAATGACTACGATCAAATACGGCCAAAGCCGTCGGCAGCTGCTGCACAATATATTCACGTCGCTTTGCATAATCCTTTTTCCATTACACTAACAAGTTTTCAAAATGTTCTGCTTCTCACAAACAAATCAAACTTGTCCTGATCTGAATTTTGATTCCAAACAGTTACACGTTCATTTTCAACTATATGACTTTTTGTAATTGATGTCATTCAAAACCAAATGTCTCTGCAATTTTTAATAGAGTGAAATAAAAATAAATTGAAAATAAAATATTAAATTAATATTACTATTAAATTAATATTAACGTTAAATTATTTATAGAGAATATTATATAGACAATGTCGAGTTGATTTTTGATCGAATCATCTTATCAGCAATAACTCCAGGCAATACAATATTTATTCGTCCTTGTCTGACAGATTGTCCTTAATATAGGATGAATAATTCAGTGAAATTATTCTTGGCTTCCATGAGGAGTTTCTATACTGGCAGTGAAATAAAGTTCATATGGTCAGACGCAAAAGCAGTAGATATACGATCCGGAGCTTTTTTCTATGTAGTATCACGGAATGCATAAAATATTTTTATATTGCGTCTCTTTGTTCCAGAAATTTGAAGGATTATTGAATACTAAATCAACTTAAAACTTTCTTCTCTCGTTTTTCGCGAATTTTAGTATGAAATAAAGTAATGGAACATTAATCTTTTATCCAAAGAAATAATCATAACAAAATTTCTATAAAAGTTTAGTGTAAATATTGGTGAATAATTTTCGTACTAGAATAATGTATATAAAGTGAGGGAAAAATAAGACACGGGAAACAAATATTTATAGTGTGGTTTTATGGATGAATATTACTCGGGGGTGCAGTAGATTCTCATTGTTTGTATTTGTCTACTATACGAGAAGCAGCCACTTCTATAATATAAAAACAGACTAAAGTGCATTGGAACGTTAACCGTCCAATCCCACAATATCCTCTTTAGAAAATGTAATTTAATCACATCTCTGACGCATTTTCTCTATATTAAATTTCTTTCAACATTTTTTTAATCATGATATATAGTGTTCTACCATCTCAACTAAAATGTTGCATTTATTAAATTGAGTACGATCCATTATATTAATTCTTTCTGTATATGTTTTACGGTTTTACTCCTGTCATTCTTTTTGCGAATCTTCACGTTGAAAGTATTTTAAAATACTTTTATCCGATTGGAAAACCTGTCTCCTCGATTTCCTGTTTTGTGTCAGCCTATCAAGTTCATTTTATCTGTGATTGTCAAGCAGTCAGTTCTACTCAGTCAGCTCGTATTCCCCTTCTTTTTTTTTCTTTTGCTATCGATCGACTTTCGAGACGAACGAAGACACGCGCATGGAAAAAGGTCCAGCGAAAAGATACCCAAGGGAAGATCGAATGCGTGTCGAAACAAAGGCGAAGATCAATATATCCCTCCAGTGAGTCAGTCCTGCTAACCCTAAACCTGGATGCTCACCTCCCTGACTCCTTTTTCTTCTGGTTTCCTGCCTGTCGTAAAAATAGCCGTCTTTCCAAACTTTCAGAACCATATAAGCCGTATGTAAGGAATGCAAACACCGTAATATAACGTCGTCATACTACCCGACATTTCGCGTAATAAATTACTCCTTTCTTATGAGAAATAAATTTAGAAGAACGTTTGTAATCCCGAAAACCTGAGGTACAATGTTAAAGTAAATTTCATATGAAAAATTCCAGAAAACATGTATTGTCTTCATATAAAACGCTAACGCCATTTTTTCCTTCGTAACGTGATTTTTATTAATATTCCAGATTCTGAATATAAGAAATAGCTAGATAATTAAAATGTATAAACCTGACATTTAATGATATTTGATAACTTATAAAAAATCTCAGTGATCTCGTCGCTGTCAATAATAGCGTTCAAACCTTGTAATAAAAACGCGGTTTTACTGTTTTTGCTGGCCTCCGTATAGTCTATAACACGTGACTATAAAAAACGTAACCAAGTAAAATTGCCATTAAACATAAGCACTTACAAGAGTTTGACAAGAGGAGGGAGTCGCCAAGTCTGGAAAATGGCACTGGAAAATTTATTTTTCCCACATGCAACAAATTTTATAGCGCACGTAGTGCTGTAAAATATCTGAGAAATATAACCTTCCGGGAAAGTATAAGTTTCGTTTTCATGTACACTTTTATCTTTTATACTGGTATAATTTCAAGCTCTTTTCACTAAAGTGTTATTTCTTGTAATTTCATGAAGAATGTCACTAAATAAGTTTAAGAACCCTGCAAAGCTGATAGATAATCAAAATTCATTCATTTTCGTTCTAAGAGACTTTTATTAAGTTGGCTAAAAAGTTTAATTGTAAAAAATTTAATCGAATAATCAATTGCAAGAGGAACACCAAATAATTAAGGAATAGAAAAGTTTAATAAACTATTCCAGAAGCTCTTCATAAGGAAAATATTCCAACAGCACTAACTGCATAATCTCCATATGAGAAGGATTCCTTTAACTAGCAATTTGAACATTTTGATGTTCCTCCATGAACCAAAGTAATCGTAAAAGTCTTTATATTCTATAATATAAATGCTAACATATATTACTCCAGCTACTAAAACAGAGAAAAAATCGCCTTTTTAGAGACTTTTAAGCTTTCCAGATACTTTACAACACTATCTATGCCATAAAATTTGGTGTACGTAGGTGAAAGATAAATTTTCCGATCCTTTTTTTCCATTCTCTGCATCCTCCTCTATTTTCCATTCTCTCCGCCTCTCCTCGAAACATGAGAGCCTAAAATATAGAGAATTTAAAACTGCTTCTTTTTTACGCAAAAAAAGACAAAGTATATAGAAAGGAGAGAATTAGCTTCCTTGTTTTAAAAAATGCTCTTCTCTTTTTTAAATTTAACATATAGAAAGAATGAAATGGAAGAAGAAAGAAGGAAGGAGAATGCAATGTTGGATGATTGGTTGGAGAGAGTGAGGGGAAGCTAAAGATAAAGAAAAAGAATGAATGCCCTTTCTGCTAAGAGTGTCCGAAAATATTGTAACAAATTTTTTTATTGCCATTAATCTTGCATCCCCATTCAGGCGCGAGACTCGAACTCGAAAGCATTTCGCGACATGACACGTGACCCCGAAGCATATCGAATCGAGGATCTTCGCAGAAATTCGGTGAGCTTCGCACTCTCTACTCGGTTCCCGGGCTCAGTGTCGAGCAGTGTTGAGCGTGCTGCCTGGACCGCAGGCGCTTCGAGAGCAGGTCTGTGCTTTTTGGAACACCATCAACTGAGCTTTTTTCGATTTTCCGATCATCCTACATTTTCTGAATTTTTCAATAACAATTTTTTTCACATTGTTTTCCATTCATGTTCCTTCCTTTCTATTTTTATCTATTTATTATTATTTACCTCTTTGCAGTCTTTATTTATATTTCTCTGTCTGAGAACATTCTCTTCTAATTAGACCTTCTCTTCTACTAGACCACTCTATTCCTTGATTAATTTACTCTATCAATTGATTCAATTTTAATCATATTTATATCTGATTTGATTTCGATACTTAAGTCTATTTGTTTCTATTTCTGTCGACTTGTTTTAATTCTCACTTCTCTTTGAATAGATCACTCTTACTCCATCTATCACTCTCTCTATATCAATCCACCCTTCCCCTTTCCTCTTTCTCTACCTATCCCTCATTCTCCCTTCATCCCTCTTTACCTATCACTCTTTCTCTATTCATTCCTCTTTCTGGATCTGTTCCCCTTAGCCCATCTCTCTTTCACCTTCGAAAATCATCCCTCTTCTCGTTTTCTCACCCCTTATACATTTTCCTCCCTCTCTTTCAATTCCTCTCTTTCCATACCTCGAACTGCGCGACTCTCACTCTCAGTCTCTCACTTCAGGTCGACGCGAATGGACGATAATAGACGACTAGACGACTAAGATCAAAAAGCACATAGTGCGATAAAGTGTCATGTATAACAGGATGATAATCGAAAGTCAAGCAGAGCAATTTTCAAAATGACGAGAAGATCCAACCCAAATGAAACTCGACTCCATTACTCGCGAAATTAGTTTCTTGTTTAATTTGAAAGTCTTCATCCAGAAAAAAAATCCTCCAGGTGTTACCCTTGAGGATTTATCTCGACCAGTTCATGAGGAGTCGACAATTATAGAAGACACTTATTTCCCCTCCCTCGAGGGTGAGAAACATTCCGCTTAATTGAAATCCATGATGAGGGATAGGTAGACTGTTTCAGTGATGTCTCGCGCGGTTTTTCATGTTCGGTAGTGACTGCGTGAGGCTGCGGTGGTGAAACTAAAAGCAGAGAGTGGATAGGGGTGAAAAGGAGTGAAAAGGGGGTGAAAACGTGGTGGAAGAAAACGTGGGTGGATGAAAGAGGAAGAGGAGGGAAAGAGGCGGTAATGATCGTGACGACGGTCGTGCGGACAAATGAACACCTCGGCACAGCGTTTGGGATATTCCAAGTAAGTCGAGCAAATAGAGGATCCAGCTGTTCGTTGTGTTGTATTAGAATTAGCATATCACACTATAGAATGGCGCAGAGTTGGGGGAGTAATGAAAGAGGTCTGTTCTCGCGTGGTTCTGTTGATTGGAAGAGAGAGAGACATCAATTCTGGGATTAATTTGACATTTCTAGGTTGTATTGATAAAAGGACAGTTTCAAAATAAAAAGAATTACAGTATCAGAAACTCATAAATTAAAATCAAAATTTAAATCAAAATTTAAATTAAAATTTAAATTAAAATCATAGAGTTATTTGTAATTTTTTACTGGCGTAGCCGTAATCTTTAAGCGCTTTTATTTTTGATGATCTTTAAACTATAATGTTTACAGATTTAAGAGATATTTTATAGCTTGGCTTTTAATGGAAAATTGTTATGATTTTAGAGAGCATAATAATGTTTGACGTAAATTATTTTATGCAGGCGTGTAAATAGGGTTTTCGACTCGCTTTGTTATTAAAATATTTTAATATATATATTTATTGAAGCGTTATATTTATACATTAGGCGGGATTATATTTCAAAAAAAGTTAAATGAACAGAAACACAATCTAAAGTCTGAAAGTTTTATTTTAAATTCATTTTTTTATAATATATGAAAGCATAGTGTTAGCTTTTTTACCTCTTTAAATTGTAATACAGAATACAATTTATAAATGCCAAATGTTGAAATATGGACAATATTTCACTACCACGTTTTTCTAAGCCCATTTTTAGGAAGAAAAATGGAAAACGTTTTTCGTTTTCGTTTCTAAATCGATCGCCACGCTTACATTAATATGATATCAACCTATATAAATCTGACACTTAGTGCCACCTGTATGGGAAAAGGTTTCGCAGATATAGGAAATGTAGCTCTAGAATCTGAAACTCATTCTGGAAGAACTACATTTATCTTCTCAGTTCCAGAGTTCTGTTTCTTTTGCGTTACTGAAACGACTATCATGGATTTGAAATCGTTCTCAATCTTTTACGTATCATTACTCATACTCAAAGTTTAATTTTCTACCTAGTTCTCTGCTATAATAATACGGAGTTCGTTTAGTAGGAAAACTGTTTAGAATAATACAATCAATCTAAATGAAGTTGATGTTTATTTTAAAGAATTTAATGCCAGAGGATTAATTGTTGCACTTCCATGCCGCGCAATTCACACAATTACCTAAAAAATATATGATTTTTCTATTAAGATAATATTGTTTTTGTTATATCAAAACAAAATATTTCTTACTCAAAGCATTGGTCTTATTCTTGAAAGAATTGTTCTGTCCACGGCAATAAAATTTATTATCTCTTTCCTGAACGCAGTAATCTAAAAAGATATTGATTTTTTATTTTATCATATATCATATATATGATTACAATTAAAATAAAGCGGAAGAAAGCTTACTTTCGGCGTCTTGAAGTCTTGAGAATAATGGTCTATTTATCCCGAAAGCAATACAACTAAACTGAGCACAGCTTAAACAATCTTCTGCAAAATGCAGAAAGAATATGTTTGTAAGAGTGATGATTTTAAAATTTATTGAATTTAATGAGGAAATATTATTTACCGTAAGATTTGGGATTACTGTTATTTATTAAAGCATTATTGACATCTTTACATTTCAAAACATGTTCTGCGTTTTCCCCAGTGCAATATTCTACAAAATATTATTTTTTATTCATTTATAAGTTAATTCGTATTGGAAAATAAAGTTTGAATAATAAAATTGTAATCAAACAAGAAAACTTACTTATTGCCTCTACAAGAGTAGTAAATAACTGTCGAGTGTGTGCTATTTGATTTATACAAACATTTCCTACCATGTACAAGAAGAGCAGATTCCCAAATAGAATTGAATTCATGGTCTCTACGTTTCCGAGAAAATCAGATTTTCTGGGTTTTTTTTCCTCTAACTTTGTTTTATGATAGCGATTTTTTTATTTATACTGCTCTACACAACGATTGATTATCAAGTGGATTTTTTCTTTATGTGAAAATATTAATATTTTCTTTAAAAGTTAATCTTTAATAGGGGCACTTCGAATAACATGATAAAGATTAAAACGTGAAGTTATTTTGCTCTTTAATGTGCAAAACGAAAATAAACTCTTTATCGAATTCAAGCATATTAAAAATACAGATTTTATATAGGCTATAAAGATTCCTTGTGCAAACTTTTTATTATACTTTTAAAACATAAAGTTTAAAAATAACTAACAATCGAATTAAAATTAATTAAATTTGTAATTACTGATTTATCTAAGAGGATATTCTACATAAATAAGAACTTAATAATAGTTCCTTAGAAACATGCTTTAGTGGATTTGAACTTGAGAAACGTCTGGCAATTGTGCCATGTATTCAAACAAGTTTGCCCAAGTTTCCTGCCTAACATAGTTCTCTAATAAGGAGAATAAGCAAACGCCTCGTGAAACAAAGGGAATCTCAAGATCAATCCTCGATATATATACGCCATGAGACTCTGAGTATTGGTTGGATTCATTAAGGAAGTAGACGCGTGGGAGTTCTCGCTTGTATAAAATGGTTACATTCAAATTGATCATCGATCTTGAAAGATTAACGAATCAGATAATTCGACTAACGAGCTAAAATAATTAAAAATAATTGGAAGAAAAGACCGATATTTTTGATAAATTAATATATTGAACGTTTTAAAACTGCAACCATCCAAAATACTATGATATTAGGTATCGTTTTTAAAAAATCTTTCTATTCCCTCTCTTTTCATTTATTTTTTAAATACTTCACATGGATATAATTTTTCTTGCACTTATGCTGAATTGTACTTCACAAAAATGCATAAAACCTGCAACTTGTCTCATCCACTAAAATATGTCTTCGTTTGTTGTGAAACAACTTCCCGGGATTTATCACTCAGATTAGGTTGCATGTTTTTGACATAAACGCTTAAGACATTTACATAACCAGAAGCTCTTGAGCTTAACTTTTAAACTTTATCCTTGGCCCGTCACATTCGTTCTGAAAAATTTCTCTTCAGGGAAAATGAATGTCAAGTGGAGCTGAAAAAATAGCCTAACCGAATTTTCCTTTTATTGGATTAAAGGAAGAGAATTCATAAGAAAATGAACGTCAAGAGACTGCGAAATCGTGAAGCGAAAATTCTAACTGAATTTTTCTTTTACTGTGAAGACGCTATAAATTAAGGATATTTTTCCAATAAATCAAACTAAATCTTGGAAATAACCTCGGAAATTTCTAAAGAATTTCTATAAAAGGATTGAATCTAGAAAAACCTTCTTTGAAAGAATAAATTGGATCTTCATGAAATGTTAAGCCGCATCAAAAAAACTTTCTAACAGCTTCCTATTTCCTGAATCTCTCTTGATTCGATAGAGGAAGTTAAACGTGGAATGCGGATTCTGTAAACTGGACCATTAATGGCTGAGATTTGGATCTTGAATATTAAACTTAGGTTTACTTGGGCTTTGCATTATCCTCAAGAGAGCAGAATTCAAAGTAGTCTCAGTGGGATGCACATGAATATTCTTGGTTCATGTCCGATGAACCACGTGTGCGGTATCCCAAACGCGATAATACCAAGTAGCAATTGGCAAGCAACCAATCGTTATTGACCTACGTGGAAGAGTTGAATGATTGGCTCACTGGTAATCATCCTGTTGCGTTTCAAACACTATATATGATCGCAGTTACTGGGGTAACTACCCCTCTTGCCCTAGTTTCCAAAGTTGGTGATAACCATTTATTCAGAACAGTGACATGAGAAACAAGCGAGAGAGATGTTCTAATTTGAATGTATTACATTTTTAATAAACAGTTCCACTTCACTTTCAGGTCTTAAAGTTCAAAATTACCTATCTCAAATAATCGATCAGGATACTGATTGATACTGATTCATAAATTTGGTCTTTTTGCTCTGATTCTCGTGAGGTGGAAATCATTCCATTGAGTCCTTTTCCAAAAAAAAAAAAAAAAAAGAAACGTAAACCCTAATCAAGCTCCCTGATGTGAAAGAGCATTAAAAAAGCCTCCTTTGAAATTTCTATGAAAAGGGAATCACTATCGCAGGTGCACTTGCATTAATGATCCGCAAGTCCACATTCAGCTTATTTGACGTCCAACATTGTAAATGGTACATCGGCTCATGTACAGGAATCCATTTAGACCTAATTTCAGTATAACACGATTCCATTGCAAGCCCTATGCAAATTTACCAAGTCACATGGGGACCCCGAATAAGTTAACAGAACACTTGTTCTCTATCAATATTCGAATATATTTACCATAGTCGTAAGAAAGATAAATCTAAATATTTGGCGCGACAATTAATTTTTTTAAGAGGTGGTTAAATGTCTAGATAAGGAATAAACGACGAAAGAAGAGGCAATTTACGAAGGGTTCGAATCTTCAAGATAAGTGGAAACCATTCAGTGAAGATAAGTCGGCGAACCTCTGCACCACCATGCTAAGAATAAGGAGTCGATTTTATACTTTATATATCACCCATTCACCCAATCTGGGAAATATTTAAAATCTACTTATCTTATCTTCTGAGGAAGATATTTTCTAGGTCATAAACTCGTGATTTTTAAGTCAGAGGCACATTAATTGAATATATATTCTATACAAAATCAACCAGTCTCAATCTGTTAACATTTATTTTTTTATTTAATTGAGAAATGAATCTTTGAAGGGAAAATTAAACTGAGCACGATTTATCTTACTTTATGCCAAATTGCAGGGAGTTTTTGCTAAAATCCTGCAGGCTGATTAACGCTCGTTTTTATCTATGTCGGTCTTACCTATACTGGACCTTTTCCACTTAAGCCAAAGTTCCAAACTTCTCCCTCTAAAGTAAAGTGGCTTCTCTCGTGTCGTTTAATACTTAGCCAGACTTGGACTCGAAAAGAAAATTGGCCAATTCACTATCACCCCTAATGGTAAAGTGCCCAGTTTACCGTTGACTAATGGCGGATTGGGGAATCGCACATTGGACCAATAGTCTTTTTTTGACAGTTGAAACTTTCAAACTTCCTCTACTGTATCACCTTGAATAATAGATTTAAATTTTGCCAATTTTTTGTAATTGAAAATATTTACTAGACATCAAAAATGAACTTTCATATATTAATGATGTAAAACGTATTTCCTGAATCAATTAAAACAGCTTAAAGTAAGAGAATAATTTATAATTTAAACTCTAGGAAAGCGAGAGGTAAACTCTAATCCTCTTTTGATGTCGAAATCGGCCAATTATACTTTGGTCTGTGGTCAGTTTCAAAGAGGATTATATTTTTATGTGGAATCGATAAATTTGGATATTATTTATTTAAAAAAGTTCATCTCTGTCGAACAAAAATCAGCTTTATATTCCAACTTTGTTAGGATTTTTTTTCCTTTCCCTTCGAACTTCCAAACTTAACCCTCTGCTAAATTGACTCTTCGTGTCGTAAAATACTTATGCGGATCTGGACCAGCAAAAAAGTTGCCTGGTCCACTATATTCTCGACGGAAGATTAAATTGAATTTATGGCATTTTTCTTGTACATATAACTCAAAAGACTCAAGCTCAGACTAATTTTTCTATTACCATTTTAAATCACTTTTCGAAAAGATAGAATATGCATTGTTTTTGAAAAACAATATGCAAATTACATGAATTTCAATTTTAAACATTATTCCACTCATTGATCTCTAGAATTTTCGTATTCATTTTTTATTATTTCCATTTGAATTAATATGTTAATCAGAAGAGTGCTTTTTCCAGATTCTACTTTTCAACTGTCAATAAATGATAATCTTCCATTATGTTAATTGATATCTAGACGAGAATTTATTTTAGAATCTTTACTTCATTTCACTTTATTTTAGACTGAAATCTACATTTATAAATATGCAGAAATTTGTTTGTAATAGAAACAGATACTTAACATTTTATATTACATTTTATACTGTTGAGCTTTTAATTAGAATTAAATTTGATATTTCAAATTATGAGAATTTTAACAATCGTAACTTTGCTTTTGAAACAGATATTCTCGTTAAAAAGAAATTGTAGAATTTCATGAAATATTAAATTCAAAGCAATTATAGTGTAAAAAATTCTTCCAACATAAAATAGTATGTATATTCCAATAAAATTAATTTCGAATTATTTATTTTTTCACTCTGATAACAACGAAACTGTAGAACTGCATAATATTTCAAGACGACCAAGAGTAAAGTGACCTAATTTCAAGAGTTCAGATATTTGAATATTCATAGGATTTCAAATTCAAATGATTCAATGCTAAGTTTTGGAAGCTCGAATATAATTTATATTAATTGGAAACTATTTAGAGAGTTTACCTTCATCATTTTTAAAAACCGAAGTAAAGTTGAATTTACCTTCAATATAAATGTAATCATATTTTTACAAAGAGAAAAAAGGTACACAAAGTCTTGGAATTCTATTAAATCTAAGAATATTTCCAATCCAGAAGAAATCATTATATTTTTCTATTTCTCTAATAATGTATAGGATTCTATGCAAAAAACTCCCATGAATACAAAACTACCAAAGCAAAATTTCATATTCAGTAGCAACAGATGGAAAAAAATCTACTTAAAACTTCTCTCATCACAAACCGCAATTATTAATATAATAATCGAGAAACGAGAAAATTCAATTTATCTTTGATCCCAACATCAACAAACGTTCCCAGGAGTAAAAAGAACTCAGTAACTAAAACCGTAGCCAACACGAAAAGTTCATCCCTCGTGGTCCAAAAAAGAATAAAAAAAAAGATAAAAAAGAAAGAAAAAAAAAGAAAACCCGGCTGTAAGTTTGACGCGGGGTAATCCTGCTCTCCTCAGTCTGTGGAACCACTAGGGACTTTTCTAATTTGAATGTTTGATGTTGGATCGTCTTTTGTTTCCGGTGAGCCGCGCGGCAACGAGAAGAAATAAGAGCAGTTATATCCTCTCAGTTTGCTTTCTCCCTTATCCATTGTTCCCTACCCGATTCTGCCACTATCCATGACCTCTCCACCCCCTCCCCTCCAACACACTAACTGAAACCACCCGACGCCCTAGTGTCGGTCAGTAAACTCGCTTCGAGCTTTTTTTTCACTCGAATTTTGTTCGGTCCGTTTACACTCAACCACTGCTGATCCCCAAATCGGAATCACCTTTCTCACAAGCGGTGAACTGAACATAATGGGTGAAAACGTATTTAAAAATTTCTGCGGGCTATTCTACCTAGTGTCGATTTTTTAAACGAATGGATACTAAACTAATATATTAATATAACTAATATATTAATATAACTAATATATTAATATAACTAATATATTAATATAACTAATATATTAATATAACTAATATAATGTCTAATATAAATATCTTGAGAGTTTGTAGGTTCAAAATAGAAAAATCCATTTTGCTGGAATGTTTCAATAAAGCTCGTTTCAGCCTCACAGAATTCAATAAAATTAACGATATAGAAAAGCTGAACTATAAATTCCCATATGGGACTCTTGTGTATCCTTAAAGGGGAAAGGAGGTTTCCTTTGATTGAAGACGATAGGATGCATTTAACTTCACAGAGTTCATTAAGACAGAGTTAGTGGGAACTTGGAACATCCTCGTTAGGCACGATCCACGATGGCACTCAAGTCTTTGCTGCACTATTGGATGCTAGTGACACCTAATGCAGCAAGGTAGACGCTGAGTTTCACGTCAAAACGTCGCTCGTCTAAGATGAGAGGTAAATGAGATTCTCGAGACTCAATTTAGCAATTGGGATTTTTCCTTCCCAAGCCGAGCACGGGTAGCGATTAAATGGCGCGAGAAGAGCCAATTTTGTCGGGGTTGGAGTCGCGATTTTGTGGATAAATGGATATGCAATGTTAAAACGAGACTCAATGAAAAATGGTTTCTACCTAATTTTTATGGTATTCTTTATGCTATTCAGTAAAGAATTATTTACATTTTTAAAATGCTATCTTACGGATTGGAATCTGATTATATTATTAAATGAATATTATATAGCAGAGAGTGGGGCCGGTTTCTGATGAAGGTTCCAAGGGGATGTCGAAACGAGATTTATTAGAAGACGAGTAAAATTGAATTCTCTTTCATCTTTGATCTCAGGAGAGATAAGTTAAGTAGATAAGTTTCAGTAGATAATAAGTATGCAAATTATTAGGAATAAAATAAATGTAACGGAAAGAATAAGTTGATAAAATCGGATAAAACGATGGGATATAAACCGGAAGAACTTCTTATTGCAAAAAGCACTTTATGGTTGGCTGGGAATCGTCTCCCAGCGCATTATTCAGAGCAATGCGTTCCAGCAAAAAGTCGATCCAATTTCGTTACAAGAATCCTTTCTGCCTTATTCTTTTTCCTTTCCTTTCTTGTAAACTGCCTCTCGAATCGCTTTTCGTGATAATGTAATACTTCCTTCTTACAATGTCTCGTCGTCGTAAACACAGTTTACGCAAAGATCCAGTCGGAAAAATAGGTGGAAAGAACAACACATTTTTACTCAATGATCAAACGTAACAGTAACACGGTAAATGTACTTCCAACGCCTGGTTGCCATTTGTCTCTTGAGCCCATTTACCTCTTTGCAGTCTTTTGCAACTACGAAACATCCGACTAACCTTCTTTCATCCAACGCCATTTCTCCATCCACCTTCTTTTCTTTTATTCTATAGTTTATGCAGTTACCTACGTTGAATGGAGAGGAAATACTCGCTTTCCCAACGATCAAGTTCACTGAGAAAAAATGTACCCTCAACCCAGATCTCATGCCATGCTTTCTTCCTTTTTTTTTCTTTCTTCGCTGAACGATATTATCTCTCATTTCCTCTTGTAGACGCAGTTCTCTAGACTGGTCGTAATTCCGCACATATTTTGCATATCTTACATGAATAATTATGCATGACTTCTTAAGACGTGGTAAAAGATATCAAGTTCTAGTCAAGCAGAAGATCAGGAATCTAGTTTAAGACTTCTGAAGACATAAGATCTACTGGAGCAGATATAGAGAACAATCACAATTTTCTCAGTTATTTTAACTGGAAGTAATGTTTGTTGATACACTGGAAGAATTGGCAAACACAATAGGAAATCAAGCTGGTCTACTAAAGCTATTCCTTGATGATATACAACTGGAATACGTCAACATTAGCTTAGCTATACGAGAAATTGAGAAGTCAACCAAAAGCTTCCTAATTCCAAAACTGATCAAGTTTGTTCAGAACTGTAGGTTCTGATTCTTCCTTTAAACTCTATTCTATAATTCCTATGCAAATTTTGCAAATAAAACTATAAAAGATCCAAGATCCTCCTTTTTACTGAACACAATTTCTCCACATAACATTTTTCCTCTTATTGTATATACTTTATGCAGTTACCAACGTTGAATGGAGAGAAAATACTCGCTTTCCGGCCTTTCTTTCCTCTTTTCTCTGAACGATCTTATATCTCTTCTTTTCTTTCTAGAATCTATACTCTGGTACACTGGCCGCAGTTTCTCGCATCTTTTGCATTTAAATTTTCAAACCAACCCGTTATTCAGTGTTCGAAACATCTTTCCTCGTTCTACTCCTTGCATTTGAAATCTTCAATTTTGACTGCAACTGAAGACGTCAAGCGTAAACGACTTCAGGAAATTACTTTTCGTTACGATACTCTTGGAAAACATGATTTTACGCTGATAGTGTGGCATATCTACCTTCATATGACGCAGTTTTTTGGTTTTTATTACTTTTGCGGTTTCTTTTTATCAAAGAGCTTCATCATATTTTCCTTATGACAGGAAAGCAACTTATTTAAACTTATACAGTGACTTTCAGTTTAAAATGGAAAAAATCTCACTACTTAGAATTTCTCAACCTACTTTGCACAATAAAATTCTGACCAAAACGTTGTAAAACCCCAATGCGAAAAAGATACTACCACTTCATAATTATATTCCGCTAAATAAACTCACTATAATTCACTTTAAAAAATGAGTCCATAACTTTTAACAACATCTCGCAAATAGGATTTCCTCTTCACGTCCGAATTTTCAAGCACCTCTTTTCCCATGGGCATTTTTCGTAATGATGTTACACAGAGCTTTTCATACATTTTTAAATCTTGTATAATGTAGAAGATGTATTTTCCGTTGATGTATTTTTTATGTCTCTATAAAACCAAATATTATGGCAAAGTAAAGAGCAAAGTTTATGCTGCAAGATTCTTCCATATAAAAAATTGTACGCCTTGCTTGCTAAGCGTCTTAATAAAGCAAAAGTGAAACATTATACCGATTTGTGTCCTGAGAAGATGAGGGAAACATAATAAAGCAGGAATAAGTAAGAGGCTATTAATACTAATAAGGGGCGCAGAGTTTGATAAAATTATATTCACATCTACCAAGGGGTGACTAGATAATTGCGATATAATAGCTTAAATTGACTTAGCTTTCCCAAAGCGATTATAAACATCTGTTAAACTCGGGGATAAAATAGCGGCACGTAATATTGCATCTAAATTTTATTCTTACGGAAGTAAATAATTTATGAGTGACAATATAAATCTGGGGCAGCTCCACTTCATGATTACAAGTTGAAATTATATAGACGAATATAATGAAGAGATTAATTTTATCATCACCGAGTTAAAACGGATCAGTTATTAACTAATTTATATATTATCGTTTTATTTAATAACCTTCCCTGTTTGATTTTGAGTAAACATTAATTATTCAAATTAAACTTCGATATTTATTTATCCTCATTACTGAATAAGCCACGAAGTGAAAGAATCCCTGTTATGCTTGATCGAAAATCAAAATAATCAGATATTTAATAAACGTAGTTCAGTCAATTTGCAAATTTTGCGGCCGAGCTACATTCTATGCAAAATGTCGCTAAAGTGGAAGTGATTGAATCAAACAGATGCTTGGAATTTTCAATTTAATCCATCCTCTGTATCCGCATAACTATTTATCAAACATTGGAGACTATCCCTTAATGGATATTGTTTCTCTTCAGAAACAAGAAAACTTCTAATCGAATTATTTTATGGATGATGAGCTTCGAAATAAGTGAATGGTGACTTAAGGAAAAACATTTTGTAAACTAGGGAAAGAGGAAAAAAAAAGATAAATACAACATTCGAGGATGAGGGCACTCGTAAAAGCTGGTAAAACTTTCCAAGCTAAAGCAGTCTGAAATTCAATCTCAGCACAGTGTACTACTTTCTGGGATACTTCAGCTGAATTTTCATCATTTACACAACTTCTCATGTAAACTCAGAGTTGACGTATTTTCCCTAATTTCCTGTAGTCTCACTGGCTTTTAACAAAATGGTTTTTTTAAGTGGACTATTTACATACTTGAGAACGTATTTCGTATAGCTTTTACTGAACAAGCTTGTTTTGTGAGTCTGCTATTCTAAACTGGAGCAAAACGAAAGCTACTAGTTTCTTACTTTCTCACGGAGTGAATAATAAAAGTATCGTGATTGTATATTTTTGTATTTGTTGATTAAAGAAACCGACCAGAAAATCTTTAAAGAAAATAATTTTTACTTTTAAAATGCCCTACTTTTATAGTCTTTATGAAAATAAAGATTCATTTTCTTAGGATTTTATGTTTTTTCTTAAGACTTTGTAACCAGAACTCAAATTAATGCAGATGACTGTTCCAAGCGAGGTTCCAAGTATTTACGACTTCTTGCCCAGGAATTAAGGGCAACGAGAACTCGAGCAGTGCGTTAATCTGTTGAAATGGTAACGAATATTTTCTGGAACGCAGCATATGAGAAATTTCGTTTAACGCAAATGTCTTAATAAATTTTGAAATTGAATTAATTAGATTTTCTTGTGGAATAAAGTCAATTGTACGTAAGAAATATTTTTTGCTTCGTGAGGATTCAGATCTTTTCAATTCCTATGTTTACTTTATGTAATTGTGCTCATCCAGTCTGTGAACAGGTATTCATAACCAAAGTAACTAATTATTGTCAAGGGTTCATTAGCAACTCTTTAAAAAACAACATAGTCTATTCTTCCGCCTTCCTGAACGAACTATTTTTATTCGACATTTTTCTTTCAAGTAAATTATTATCACTTTACAAGTATCTCTGCCAACCTCATTATTTCTAGAAAACTCTTGTCCTAATTTTTATTTTTATTTGCAATGCATGTTTTCTGGGAAGCTTGTTAAAACAATAAAGGAGTAAAATGTTAGAAAAATATCGGAGAAAACTCCCTTGGTGAGAAGATACCCTCCACAAAGGGACAATACTTTTTCTCTAATATTTCACCGTCAGAGTGAACATGACGCCCTCCGGGGAACCGGTCCTATTCTTGTGGTATAGAGTACAGCTTAAAATTACCAAACTAGCAGCTCGTCTTTTTGCGGATAAAGTTTTGCCACGAGGACAAAGACAAAGAACCGAGACTAAGAACTGATTAAAATCCATATTAGGCAGGTAATAAAAAGGCGATAATTCCTTTCAATAATCGTTGAAATATTGGAAAGGAAATTTTTTAGAATATTCCATTCAGTCATGATTGATCAAAGATAATTAATTTTATTAATTTGCCTCGAAATATGAGGACATGTACGTATATGCACCTGATAATTATAAATTCTTAATATACTCCATGTTTAATTGAGTACATTCAATAAAATTTTATAATTGAACAGTTGTGAATGATTAATTCGGAAAATTACTTAATGAAAACATGAGAATCCCGTGGGAACCGACCAAATATAGCAGGAGGTGATGAAATGTTTTTGATTGATATCTCTAATTTCGTGCACAAAAATAGAAGACCAAATCAAGAAATACATATGGAACAACATATAAAACCTAACAAGGAAAAACTACCCACTGCGAAAGTAGTAAATAGAAATCGTTTCCTACATACTAAAACTGCATTTCCATCCACACTTTCTCACGTCGCTTCGTGCTTACTTCCCTTCACGTAATCGCATTTCGAATCACCCAGTATATCAGTCGAATCGGTCTTTATATCAGACAGCATCGACGGCGTACTGCTCGTTCATTTTGTTGCGGATTTTTCGCGAACGGTATTCTTTCCATTTCACTAAGGAAGCAAAGAAAAGAAAAAAAGGAAGAAAAGAAAAAAGTAAGGAAGGAAGAAAGGAAGGAAAGAAGAAAGCAAGACCTACTTATGGAAAAATAAGAAATAAGAAAAAAACCTAGGGGTGGGATGCTGATGGGAGAAATCGAGTCGAGGACTACTCTAAAAGAGCCTCAGGACTCAAGAAATCCCGAAAAAATAATGTTATTTGATTTACCAGAGCGATAGTCGCCGCAGGAGAAATAGGATGGCGGCCGGAAGCGAAGGAATTAAATTAAACGTATATGGTAAGTAGTGGGTGGCTGGAGACTGGCGAATGGTGTAGGTAGATGGCGAATTCAGTTAGATGCAGCCAGTAGCACGATTCCGGAAAAAGGACTGGGTCGAAAATAAGACGAGGAAAGAGAGTGCATTTCCTCCAGTGAACTTGATAAGAAAAGAGGCATCGGAAAGGAGTAGCTCATTCTCTTTGCATCCGACAAGCACGTACCTTGAGAGACATGCGAAATCAGGTCTGTGGTACCTCAATAAAGTACTCCAACCCTCCAGTCGATATTCGCTTATATCGCTCTTCCCTTACGGTCGCATTCTCCAGAAAACGAGATTTAGTTTGTACCCTATATAGAACAAAGTAAACTATAGAGAGGAGCTTACAACTACGCTTATTGCGTTATCCAACGGTCCACTGGAAGTTACAAACTCGCCCCGAACGACTATAGGAACACGATACTGCATGCTAAATTGTGATAACGATTATTATTGTTATGATGCTGCTGTTGAAAACATTCTTGTCATTCTTTACCGCAAATGGTGGTCAAAGCTATGCTTTCAGCAAATATGTGCTTTTATGCGCAAATTAATGTTTAGTGTCTGCTTTAAATGTTCAAATGTTCATGTCCTCTAAAATCTGTTGGATATTCTCTATATAACCTTTGATTGGATTAATATTCATTTGGTTCTCTAGAACGAGGGAGACTGCATTCTAAGATAAAATTGTAATCTCTTTAAAGTTTCGAAAAAGTGGAATCTGTTATTATAGAGGGTATATGAAGAGCAAAAACTAATAAACGGATTTTAGAATTTTCTTCCTAAAATACACAGAAGAGTAGTAAAAGCACTAGTAAAACTAACACATTGAAACTTCCCTATTTATGTTTTTCCTCGAACTTGTCACTTCTCGAATGAAAACATCGAAAATCCTCGGAAACTTTTTGCGGGAATTCACGTTGGTGTGAAAATTGTACTTTTCAGTCGTGACTTTTCAATATTTTTCGAGAGGAGTCACCCTGTACGGAATAACCGACCTCATGAAGGTACTTGCAACATCGAACGAACATGTTAGGACGTGGTGAGGGGCTGAAAGGCCAGAGAGGAGGGTCGTACAGTCGACCGAGGAAAGGTTTTCATTCCTTTTCCGATATCGCAATGATGTTTCCACCACTGAAAAGAAACCTTCGGTGGGCCGGTTGGAAGACCGTTAACCCAATTTCGGATTAATTAAACTGGATTTCGTTAAACGGCTGCAGTTACGGAATATCAAGAGTTAACTTTGGTGTAAAAAAAAAAATCTGTTCCGCAAACACGCTAGCCTAATAAAGCACTCTCCATGGGTCAAGTGCGTTTCCATGTTTCGAGGTAATTGAGCATTGTGCATTGTGCATGTTTGAGTACTTACGAGTCATATATATGCATATATTTTTAGGAAAATCTACACTATATGTTATGTGCATAGCACCAGCCTAGACGGATATGCGCATAAACGCGAGTTTATGGAATAAGAGGCTTATAGGTGACGCGAATCGTTAACCCTCGCGCCTGGGGATATTGTTTATTCATCCGGGAAATCTGAGTTTCTCCCTGTTTGTATATTTTTGTCACGAAACTGTCGTAAAGATATTCGCTTTATCAACCCTCGCTCCTTTCGGGGTCAAACATACGTCTGTTATTGCTTGTATGACATATTTGTCTACAGTTATACACATTTAAGCGAGTTATTTAGTTTTAATTTGATTTTAACGATCAAATAACTTGTTTGCTTTTCCAATTTTATCTACCGAAAGAAATTCACTAATCTTTATTCATCTGCAAACACGGAAAACTATTACTCAGTCGTTTACGAGGCCATTGAATATGAAAGCATGTGTGCTAGACAGTTTTCAAAACTACTGTGTCACGCTCCACACATCCATTTTGCAGCTTAATTCGTATCTGCTTTGTTCACTTTGATAATAGTTTATCATTAGTCTTATCAGTATGTTTTGTGCATTAGAATTCCGTGTTTACAAATTCTATTAATTGCCTACTTTTGCTCAAGAAATGTTGTAAATAGAATTATAAGCACAAAACAGAAGAGAGAACGTATAAAATAAACAAACCAATTTCGAAGAACTATAAACGTGGGATGAGAACTTAATCTCATTTGAATTAGTAAATATTGGCTACGAGCATGGTCTAAATTAAATTTACGACCTTGGTGAAAATGTCTGCGGTATTCGTATGCAAATTGAAGCTGTAACCGTATCATGAGACTTTTTAAACATCACTCACCATCTGAAACAATACAATTTTTATTAATGAAAAGTTCAATTTCAAATCGAATTAATTAATTTTTTAACAAATATATGTTTACCTGCACGATGTTGTCGAATTGCATGATGTTCCCTGAACCTCCTAAATCTTGATAATCCATTTTTTGGCACTTACACTTTACACTTCTCATGTAGAAATTTTTTTGGCTCTAGCCAGGCTCCGATCGGATCAATCTGTCCTTGATTGGCTCCAGGTCGGGAGATTTCAGATCCAGGGATTTCATCCCTGGTCTCGGCTAAATTAAAAAATTTCTACACGAGTTTTCACTTTCACTTTGCACTTTAAACTTTCACTTTGAATTTTCACATTAAAGTTTTACTTTGAGCGTTCGCTTGAACTTTCAATTGGTTTTTTGTTCGAAGTTTCACTTGAATTTATACTTCAGTTTTCACTTGGGCTACAATACGGAGTTTAATTTCAATGACTCTTGTACAACCGCGAACCGCTCCGATCAAGAGTCAAAATATAACTGAGACAAGCTAGGGTTTTGAGAACTTTAGAAAAACTGCAATTCGTCCTTGTGTCATCGATGAATATAAACAGAAATACACGGAAAGCCCAATTATAAAAGTCCTGATGTAAACAATCAACTGAGATAGAAATTCTGAGAACACAAGTCGACGGGCAAAGTGTAAAGAAAGATTAGAAAACTTTTGGAGCATCTAAATAAATTTTGGAGCAACTAAATTAAATCCTATGAACAGGAGATTGAAAACTTTACTGATATTCTACAAGTTAGACCGAACTTCGAATGTACTAATAAAAGTATTTACACTAAAAGTTCCTAAACCTGACGTCCCGAAAAGTAACAATGAGTAACACGATCCGCACCCGGCAAGTTCCTAAAGATAACTAATTTCCGTTCTGAAACATAACGAGCTTTACCAGCTGCTTTCTCTCTCAGCGAGCACTTCATACCATTGCCATGCGCATGCGTGGCGGCTGATTTATATTGTCGCGTTTTGAAAACTTTAGAAAAACTGCAATTCGTCCTTGTCATCGATGAATATAAACAGAAATACGCAGAAAGCCCAATTATAAAAGTCCTGATGTAAACAATCAACTAAAATAGAAATTCTGAGAACACAAGTCGACCGGCAAAGTGTAAAGAAACATTAGAAAACTTTTGGAGCAACTAAATTAAATTCTATGAACAAAAGATTGAAAACTTTACTGATATTCTACAAGTTAGACCGAACTTCGAATATACTAATAAAAGTATTTACACTAAGAGTTCCTAAACGCGACGTCCCGAAAAATAACAATGGGTAACACGATCCGCACCCGGCAAGGTCCCAAAGATAACTAACTTCCATTCTGAAAAATAACGAGCTTTACCAGCTGCTTTCTCTCTCAGCGAGCACTTCATACCATTGCCATGCGCATGCGTGGCGGCTGATTTATATTGTCGCGTTTTGAAAACTTTAGAAAAACTGCAATTCGTCCTTGTCATCGATGAATATAAACAGAAATACGCAGAAAGCCCAATTATAAAAGTCCTGATGTAAACAATCAACTAAAATAGAAATTCTGAGAACACAAGTCGACCAGCAAAGTGTAAAGGAAGATTAGAAAACTTTTGGAGCATCTAAATAAATTTTGGAGCAACTAAATTAAATCCTATGAACAGGAGATTGAAAACTTTACTGATATTCTACAAGTTAGACCGAACTTCGAATGTACTAATAAAAGTATTTACACTAAAAGTTCCTGAACCTGACGTCCTGAAAAGTAACAATGGGTAACACGATCCGTACCCGGCAAATTCCCAAAGATAACTAACTTCTGTTCGGAAACATAACAAGCAGTTTCTCTCTCAGCGAACACTTCATACTATTACCATGCGCATGCGTGGAAGCTTTTTTTATTTTGGCGCGTAGTTGAAAATGCTAACAAATATTATTTATGTGAAAAAGCCTCTGTTTAGGATTTTTTTATGTTTGGGAACTTAAATATATTAAATATATTTAATATCAGAATTTAATGTAATTCATAAATATTTTATAAATCTGAGTCTGAGGTAGAGTTGGATAGAAATTAAATTATTAAAAACATTAAAATCTCTTAAATATTTAAAGACACTTCTACTTTAAAAAAGGATTTCATTGACAAATCCTTTTCAAAATAAAGGATTTAACAAAATGTCCCTTTTAAAAATGACAGCATTTTAAATTTAAAAGCTTTCAAATATAATATAATAAACATCAACTTCAATAAAGTATGAGTTGAAAACAATTTTTTAAACAAGTGTCGTGAAAGCGTGCACTTATTTTAAATAAAAATCGGATCAATTTCTATCTATTCTGGCATATTCCGTAATATTCTATTACAATAAAATTCTAATTAGCAATTACGATATGACTATAATCCTTATTAGTAAACAGAGATTTGAAATCGGATAATCAAACTGTATCCGGTAATTTAGTGAATAATAGTGAATACACACTGCCATTGTAATTACATGTCTATTCAAGTAGATAGTACTCCCAACACTATAGACAGAAGATTAGACTTTTGCGTGTTGCTATGCGGCTAAATTTCGAACAACAATAATTAATTAAACAATGTATCGGATGTTGAAACACCGGAAGTTGCTAAACTTGAACTGGAGCCATTGGTCATCTGAAGTTCGGCAATCTGTGCTTCCGGTCTCTCGAGGATTCCATCCTTTGAGAACTTGGTCGCAGTCTGTGGCTTCTAAACGACTTGAACCACTGATAAAAAGTTCCAAGTCTTCAAACTTCCGTAAAACAAGTATCATTCGACGACCTGTGCGACAAAAGATTACGAAGTATTATCTTATCATTTATTTTCTTCCTGTAGTAATTTGTCAAAAATGATTAATTATAACAAATTATTCTATTTTTTTCCTCTTTCTTCTTCATTTTATTTTTCTTTCATTTCCTATTTATTTGTTTCTATTTCTATTTTTTTTTCTTCTCTTCCAGTTTCTTCCCTCTCGGTTTTTTTCCCATTTTAGTTGTTCTATCTTCCTCTTGTTTGCTCACTTTTTTACGAACTTTTTCTACTCCATTTTTATTTTCTCCTCTGTCTTTTTTCTTCTCTTCTGCTAACTGTAATCAGCCTTGCACCCTCGCTACTAAAATGGACATTTCGCGGTGCTTAATTCGTTCTCGGGTCGCGCCTGAGGGACACTTCCCTCTAGTCCTATTATCCGAACGTTATTTTCACACCCTGGAACTACAAAGCGACTTCTCTTTGACTAGCTGTAGTAACAACTCGCTCTCTGAGTATTTACAATTCCAAATTCCTTTTCCCGGGATTTCAGAATCGATGACGGTGAATTCGCAATTAATGCTAACATTTCTTTGACGTTGAAAATTCGAACAAACCATTAGTAGAACTGCTTCGTAAATTTTAGATGCGACGGTTTTCAAATGAAATGATTCAGAACAAAATATATTCACTGGATCAATTTCTTTATTAAAATACAACCCACGTCGTGAATATCGAACTTGGTCAATTTTGTTAAATTAGAAAATAAATTTTTACAACTTCCATGTAACATTTACATAAGTTAATATTTTAACCCGCCTCAATTAAATTACCTCTCTCCCTACTTAAACGAATTGAGGTATCGTTTTTCTGCCACTAAAGAGAAAAAGGAGAAAACTAAAAGTGCCTCAACCACTTTAGAGTTTGACTTTCCTAACTTTAAACTTGCTTCCTCGCTAATTACCGAAATCATACGACATTTGCTCTAAAACTTACTGAAATTTTCTATCTTTACGAGATCTTTCAAGAGTAGGTCAACTGACAAAAATTAGACACCGTCTCGTCATCCATAACGAAGCGAAAGTTACTATATCTTCTTTATATTTATCATTTATAAAGTTTTCCAAAGACTCAAGATTATTTCGATTTTCAATCTCTGTATTATTTTCTGGGCGTGAAGAAGAAAAGCTGGCAATTTTATTTTAATAACAAGACAAGGAAAATGAAAAAATATCTGTAACTTCTGACAATGCAAGATCTATGTGAGGAATAATTCAAGTGAGAAAAGATCAGAAAGGATCTCGTCATCCCGAGCAAAGCAAAAGTTCCCATCTCAGCCAACCCTTACGCCTTTACCCTTTACCCCCAACCACAAACCAAATCTCGTCTTATATTCTGCCTTGTTTCGCCTTGTAACCGCAGTTGCAACTTTTTCCATGAGAAAGTAGTTGGTATGGGTGACTGCGGGTCAAGAGTCGTCTGGATTTTGCCTGTTATTTATTCGAGGAGAGTTGGAGACGTTCCCAGAGTTCGCAGTAATCCCGACATTGCGCGTACGCTGTACCAAGTTTGAAAGAGAAAGAAAAAGGAATAATAAAGAGGGAGAAAGATGGTATGAGGGGTGCGAGGTTGAGGAAGGGGAAGGTTGAAAAGTTTAAAGTAAAAGCCAGGGGGTAGTTGAGTGGGTGAAAAGAGAAAGGGACGAGGGTTGAGGGAGTGATGGGGGTGTTACGTGGCCAAGGGTCGTGGAAAAGTTTGAGGCCCACGAGACATTCTGAAATATGCGATCTGAGCACCTGGAACACGTTTCCCTTATCAAATATGGATGTACCGAAGAACCTACGTCCCTGCACACTGCGAAACCTGCAGACCAAAACCAACTTCCCATCTCGCATGCAAATACCCATCGATTTTGAACGGAATACTTTCTCGACCCCCTTTTAATCTCGCGAAATTACTCTCGAGGCTCTTCAGACAAGGATTGCGACAAAAATTCCTACCTCGGAACGAGATTAAAATGCTTAAGTGAATTTAAAAAGTATAGGCTTCTTTCTCGCCCTTTTTCACGGATATAAAAATTCCGAAAACTTTCAAGTGATTTCAACATATTTCTAATCTGATTTTTCTTATTTATGTTTTTGATTATTGTTGATTTATGTTATTGTACCTTCATTAAATAAAATACTGCAGTAGATAAAAAACTTCTCGGTTCATTCCACGCAATATTTCATTGGTATTATGTATTCTATTTTGACACCCACAAAAGAGAATCCAGGATTGGTCTCTTCTCGGAAAAAGGCTAAAAAAAATGTATAATAAAGGGAAAAAATGAAAGAGAAGGAGTGCAACAGATAAAGTGAGGGATAGACATAGAGAGTTGCCGAATGAGAAACTAAAGAGAATGGGGGAGCTATTTTTCGCAGCGCCTGTGAAAAAAAGGAACATGTCGAGCCGGGTTTGAATAACGCCGCGGGCTTCCAGGGAAAAATGAGGATGAGGGTATGGCAGTGTGTTCAAATGATACGAGTGAAAAACTTTTGGTGAGCGGTAATTTTTAATCCGGTCACGAAATAGAGTTGTCGAAAAATTCAGGTTAAAAAATGACTACTATTAGAGCTACTGATCGGTGTTTAAAGCGGCAGATATTATAGAAAGTTCAAGGCGAAAAGTCTCTTCAATTTTTACGTTCTAATTCCTCTCCAACAACCTCGGCTTATTTTTTGTACAACGGACCTCTTAATTATGAAAACACACTGTAAAGACACTTGAACCACACTTTTTCATGTGTAATTGCCCAGAAAATAAAGTTAAAATTCATTTTTCCAAGAAAAACGTTCAAGTATGTTATTATTCTGATTACTATAAAATTGAGCGTGCTGCTCTCAAGGGAGCTTTATTTAATCTAGCGGAACTACAAATGCCCAACTTTTTTCCCCTGCATAACTTTACGGCTGGAAAAGTTTTTAAATTTAACAAAGAAAATTGCTTTAGCGTAACGGAGAATTATAATTATTATCTTGTAAATAGATCTTAAATATTTGACTAGATTTTCGGTGAATTTAATTTTGGTTCTTAATTATATACGACGGGAAATATATGCAAAAATATAATTTGTCATTCATGAAAACAACAGTAATAAAATGCAAACAAAATAAACAATATTAAGATGATTAAAGTAAGAGAGAAGGCATTCCAGATGCTGAGCGCATTGCCTGGGAACTAATTAAAACGATGAGTAAACAAGATATATATTTGAATAAGAAATCTCGCTCTACTTCACGCTAGAAATTTTCTCAATCGAATATAATTTCTCCCTCTATCCAAAAAAGGAATTTTAATATAAAAGAAGATATTTTAAAGTTTAAATGTACTTTATTATTTAAACTTTAAATTCTTAAAATTTAAATCTCCGGATTTAAATTGAAAACACTTTAAAGGTGAAGTGCCCACGTTTCTGTTCTTCAATAAAGCACTCCTTAATTACTGCCTTAAACATAAGTACACTTCCGGTTTGAATGGTCAGTAATTCAAGCGAAATGTCTACCAATTTTCTTAATTGAAAAAGTACAACCGCTCTTACCCTACAAAAAGAAATCTGTCTTTGAATTCAGAAAAGATATAAGGAATAAAGCTTAAAAACTTTACTTACTGAAAATGTCAAGATTTGTATAGACATTTAAGTAATAGGATGAAGAGTTTCTTATTCTTAGTGATGGTAAATTTTATTTGAACTTTTGTCATAATATATTTGCGCGTTTAATCAACGGAAATTGTACGTGGAGGGTAATTTTTTATTCATTAAGCTCTTACAATTTACAAATGAAATCATTTCTTCCGTTTTCTTCACCTTCGCTTAGTGTTACGATCGAGCATTTTCAGTTTGAATAAATAACAAAGAAAATTACGCTTTCACGCCCACTTCAATCGTTACTTTTCCAATTACAAGATTTGCAGAGCTTACTCAATATGCATGATGGTCTTGTATTTTACATGCTTGAGTTGTATATTTATTTCCATATTTATACATTGTATTCATGTTGATGCCTTTTTCTAATTTTAAATTAACATTCCCTTATCGTATTCCCATTGTTAGAGATTTAATATTCAGAGGTGTTGAATGAAAATGGATATTTCCAAGTTTATATATACCGTGATAATTAGGTAATTGCGGGGGTTTAATCGATAAGTGATTAATAATCATGAGTAAAACATCTATATGTAGTAGAACAAACTTATGGGGTTGACGATATACGATGAGATGTGGAGAGCCAGTGGTGCACAAACTTGCGGTATCTAAATCCGGAAATTTCAGACATCCTCTATCAATACCCAAATACACTGCCCACTGATAGCGTATTAGGTGAAAACGGATGCAGAAACGTGATCCGTATATAACCCGTGCTATTTCGCCAGTTTGATAACACTGACCTCTTAATTGAATTGTTTTTTTTTTCAATTTTTATTAATTTTTCTTCAAAAACTTGAATAAATGATAAAATATCACCTGGATTAAAAAAAGCTTCAGTAACTTAATTATCCACTTGAATAAGATTCAAGCTGGCGTTAAAGAGAAAAAGACATCATATTCCTCTTTTCCCTATTTAAATGACACTTTCTCCAAAAAAATCTTGTTAACCTTTCCATTTGAATCGACACCAGCAAGTAAAACTCAGAGGTACGATTGGAGAATTACTCTTTTAGGGGTTTAATCGTCGCTGAAGCGTTAATGCAATCGAAAGCAATGCAGTCGAGCTTTAATACCCTTTGGGAAATTCGAGAGGCAACAGACGACTCCTGTTCTTGGTTTCTTTTACCCTTTTTATTATTAAGCTTTTTTCGTTGAATCTGGAACTGGAAAAAAAATCTTACAGATTGAATCGTAATGCAGTTTAATCTACGATAATAGAGAAAATGGGTGCGATTGTGGGTGGGAGTGATCTCAAATTTCATTATAAAAGCTGCTAAATGTCGATTGCTTCTATTTTAACACCCACCATTCCTCCTCTTTTTAATCAAGAAATTATATAGTGAACTATATATATAGTCATATACTGAACTTTGGAACTGTGGTTACGTTTTCGAAATAATTGGCTGTTAACTGTGCAATTCGTATACCGTGTACCGAAAGACCATTTTGGATATGGCATTGTATTCACGCACAATTATTCCTCGCAAAATCACGTATTCATTAGAATCACATGCATGTTTATTTATGCCACTGACACAAGGACCAGATGCAATTCATGATACGTGGCAGATGTTACAGGATGGGTGCCGTTGTTATGATTGTAATTACTCTTGTAATTGTACATTCTTCCATATTGCTTTTGATTATGAGAACTTAATGTCAAGTTGAATATTAGAAAATGTAATAATTTGTCTTTATTCAGTTTTGCCAGAAAAAGTTCTCACACGCTTGTTGAGCTTGAAATCCCAACTTTAAATCCAATACTCGAGAAGATGGTGCAAGTTTTCGTATTTTAGGAAACTTTCCATTCTGATAAAATCGCCTTGGTGCTAATAAGCTTTTTCACATTCAAGTACGAATGCTCTTATTTAATTAAACTTTGAAATTCTGCCGACCTTATCGGTCGTTGCAGCTCTCGTTCAGATGGACGAATTTTCTTATTAAAAATAAACTTCTAGAAAATGAGCAACTTCTTCAATCGCTCTTTTCATACAGTAAGTATAATTTCGTTCATTCATCAAGTTAAGATTAATTTTTTAGATTCTTAATATCCAACTGTCTTAAGAATTGCAGTATCATTTATTTTTCCTTTAAATTGCCTATTTCGTAAATAAATCTTGTCAAATGTTCAAAGATATATTATCCCAGCAGATGCCAACGCTCTTCATACCTAGGAATTCTGATAGTGAAATGTAAAACGAAGAATCTGAAGATTCTCTGAAGATTCTCTCAGATCCCAATCTCTTCAGAAGAAGCGCTTCATTCAACTTTGATAGATTATCTATAGTTAAGTTCACTTAATCTTGCAACAATTGGTCCATTTTATGATCCCGGTGGCTCAATTTTACATGGAACACTTTAAAGCCTCTCTCTGAATCCCAAGAGCCTATATCCTGGCAACTATTCGGCTTGTATCCACTCAATTTTTCTTCCTCTTTTTCTCCGTCCTTTGTCTTCTTCGTTCCTCTTTTATATTCTTTCTTCAACTTTTCCCATCCTCTCTTTGTCACTACGGCCACTTTCAATGGGACACGCAACTCGTAAAGCACTCAGTACTGCCGTTGTTTCGAATCGATTCTGGAACAAGTACTGGAGCTGGAGAAAGAAAAAGAGAATGTAGTGGCGATGGTGGTGGGGAAGGGGAAGGGGGGTTGAGGGTGCGAGAGAATGCAAAAATGAAAAGAAGGAAACACACAGTGGATATGTACGTCGGATGGTGCAGACAAATGGAGAGAAAAAAGAAGGAAATCTCCCAGGCGAAAGTTTCCGCTTACGGAAACTCGACCGACTAACGAGCGTCGAAAACCACGCGGATTTTTCGCACCAAGAAGTAAATACCGGAAGAGCACACTTTTCTTAAGGTGGCTCACTGAAAATTATCCCCGCTGGTCCATTATCATTAAAGTATTCTCGTAAAATGCACGAGAGGGTGAACTTGCACAACTGCAAACTGTAGAATGTACAGTATGTACATACGTGAAGGCAAGAAGAAAGTGGAGAACTTTAAGAGTGTATTGCAAGCTCTTCTAAAACAACCCCTTGTGATGAAACGCTATTGGTTTCCACTAAAAGTGAGAGGGAAATACTATCAGGGTCGAGCGCTTCGATATAGACGTCAACAGGTGCGCGCAAAATTGAAACCGCTTAGCTTCAAACCCCATATTTTTCAAAATATAATACAGATCTTTATTATTTTTTCCATATTATCGGTTTCAGATTTGCCCGAAGACTTGAGCAGAAAATGCTGCTTTATTATTTTTCTTATCAAGATAATACTACTTTAGAAAAAATGCCGTCACACATGAAATATAAAATTGAGAAATTTCTGGCTCCAGCATAAAATCGATGTATTGTTACCAAGCAAAAGTAAGTTTGAACAATCTGTCGTGCAAATTGAAATAGTATGTTTCTGTGTCGCTCACTAATCCTTATACAATCGGAATGTGTTTTGCGAATTTCAATAAACAAGCAAACATTGCTAGCTTGTTTAACATGTAAATCGACCTGCACCTTGATTACTGGAATGAAGCAGTAGCAATCAACATTAGTTGACGTAAAAAATGCAATATTTCTTAGTAAAAAGAGCAATCATCGGTTAATTTTTTTTAAGTTGGAGTGAATTAATGTTCGAGATATATTTTTGGAATATATAAATATTTCTGAATACGGAAAAGATGGATTTTGCTATTCAAGGCTTTCAAACACCTGAGCACGAGTTTCTAAGGCATTATTATTATAATTCATAGCCCCTCATCACCCGCGTGTAATGTAGGGTACGTGGTGGAAGAAACCGCAGGAGGGAAGGGCCAAATAGGATAGACGAGTCTGAATTTATAAGGAGCATTTATGCAGCCTAACTTGTACATAAAATACCCTTAGGGAAACTGTGTCAGCACTTAATTGCACCCTGTAATAACAGATTTATGAAGGTACTCGTCAGAAAAGATGATATGATAATTTTCAGCATAATTTCCTGAAAATGACTTCATCGCCAACCTTAAGGCAAAATTACTTGTCATTTTCGGTTATAATTTATGCAAGCTGTGTCAATAGTATTTTAGGAAAGATATCATTTTATTACGACATCAAGTAGCTATAAAAATGTCCCTCTCGAATCTTCCATAATCTTTTTGAAAAATGAGTCCATTTTTCACAATTTGGACAGAATCAAAGGAAAGATCTTTTTGGAAGTGCGCCCATATCTTTGGAATAACACATGTAAAATATCTTAACGGTTTTTTTGATTTATGTATTTAATACTTGCAGAATCCTATCTAAAAAAAGGGATGTTATCATATATATCTAGAAAATATTGAATATATCTTTGTGGAAAAAATGATAAGGTTTTTTTTTTTAAATTGCGTGGATTTCACGGTGTTTCAAAGAATTTTATGAAATTTAATGAGGTTTTCTAAGTACAATCAGAGAATCTTTATTTTAACAATGAAGAGTCGGTATGAAAAAGTACAGTGGAATCCTAATATAGGGCTTCTATTGTAACAAAACTGGACCACGGGGAATCTGCTTTCGTTTTGGTATCAATGAAACACCTTTAGAAAACCGTGGTACGGGGTTTGTGTAAAATCAATATAACCCAGCGAATACCCTTCGGTTACAGTGCTCGACTGGGGAAAAGTGGATACTCTGAAGAAAAGTGTGTTAATTAATATTGACGATCGTAGCTATACTCTTTCACCGCTTAATTAATGACTTTTCGCTCTCTTTTCAAAGTTATCCATCACATCTTAAAAATACTTTCTATATCACTGGTTCCCAGAAAGTCATTAGGGAAATCATTTTCTTTTTTTTATTGTCTTCAATACTGTCACGCTTAAAACTGCTATATACTGATAAATTTTTAATTAATTTCCCTTAAACATCAATTCGAATAATTTGCTTTGATTTCATATTTAGTTCATAATTTAGCTAAAAAGTGAATTTAAAGACAAACAATAATTTGACACATTTTAATGAATGTGCTCTTAATCACCTTAATTGGTACTCCCGCTAATAGATGTTGGATATAAAGCAATTAAGATATAATTAAAACTAAATTTCACCTTCAATATTTTTAATTGCATATCTTTATTTTATGGAATCCAGACAAGTTAGGAATTATTGAAAAATAATGTATTAAAAACTGTCCAAAGTATGTTTTGACTAGAAACTGATGCATAAACCTTTCATCTATAATTTCTCCATTGAAACAGTTTGTAACTAATTTTGGTGGTAGTATGATAGAGGCACAATAATGTCCTATCGGAAAATCGATTGGCTACTGCCAACACTCTTGTAATTCCAAGACAAGCTTGAAATTTGCTTTTCATTAGTTTACCTTTAGGTATACCTCGAAATGAAATACGTTCTCAAGATACTGACATATTCTATGCATTTGAGATGAGGGAAGAAATGCTTCTCTTGATATTCTGAATCCAGTGTCTAAGTTCTTTGATTCCGAAGATGTTCTATGCGATTTTCTTGGTTTCTTTCGGCATCGCTGATGGATGGTGTGGTTGAATCCATCGATTCCAGCAGGTTCATGGACTGGTTTTGATAGGCCAATCGGTCCAGCGAATTGAACTTTGATCGAGTCAGCCGAACAGGGTGAAACGATAGGAAACTGGAGACGAGATTTATCGATCCGTTAGCCATCTAGTGTGTGCAGTCGTGGCCGATGCTCCAGCGAATTTAAGCGAGTCGTGCATAGAGATTGCGGTAATTCTTGATCCGGATTTCGTTCTACTTACTCTGCAATACGGATCTTTTGTTTTAGCCTTAGAAGTCCCTAGATGGAACTTTTTAGAAAAGAAGATAAGAGGAAACCACTACTGTCTTATAATCCTGATGATGCTGAGTAGGATGATTGCATTCCTAAATGCAAAGTTAAAAAAAAGTTATTTGAGGAAAGATAAATTTGAAAGATACATTAAATTACACGACATATATGTAAAGCATTCAATTTAATTTTGTCTTTATAATAATATATTAAGTAAGTCAAATAATAGCTTAAAACATACATTTACATAATTATCGTTAACAGCATGTTTGGCGAAGGTCATAAATGTTAGAACAGCTGACTTGGTTTCATACTCGCACGTGTGGCCCAACCGAATGTAGGAAATACTAAATATAAAAATTAGAACGACTTGTTCAAATTCTTCTCTTCCTTCAGGTAATGTGCTGAATTCAGCATTGTTTTTGCAAGATAAGTTACTAATTTTTTCTCCCGATGATAACTCTCTATTCGACCATAGACGTTGATCAGAGTGCCGATGGTTTCATCTAATCTCTCGATGAGGAGATTAATGTTTTCTGCTACCTTAAATCCTTCAACAAACTCTTTTAAAAACCTTCTCACCTTCTTTATAGAAGTTTTCACCTTCCATTCAGAAACATCCAATGCTGCAGGAGACTGCAGACTCAATCCCTTTTCAGTGGGTAGATCGTCCTTCATCCTTTCCAGAAGAGGAATAAAGATTGAAAAGATTTCATCCTGATATACCCTCAAGTGTTCAGTGTCAGAATCCAGTTTCTCAATTTCATCTCGTAACTCTTTAATTTTATCCTTTTCATCACCTGCTGGATACAAAGTGTCCATATTCAGATTCAATGGGTTAGAAAGTGTCTTCAAGTTGTTGAAGATCTGATCAGGTAACACTTTCCTGAAATTATTCCTTTGCGATTCCTTTTTTTCCTGATTCAGTACCTTTTCATCTATAAGCTTCAATTCCGTCTTATTATTATTATTATTATCCAATCCTAAACCCCCTCTGTACTCTTTTCTTAGAGCTTTTGGCATTTTTAATTCAGGTAGTTTCGTTTCATTCCATCTAGAAAATGATTCAGCAACATCGAATGCAGTTAAAGCAGAAGGAGCAAGCAGCTGACCACCTGGAACCAAAACAGTTGCTCCTGTAACACCTGTTTTTATCGCTATCTTCAGGTACTGATGATATATCCCACTTTGCAAAACTTCCCTTCTCTTCAGTGCCTTGTCTTTCAATACCACTGTTTCATTGATCAATTGATAAACTCCATCTTTCAATTCATCCTCTATCTCATCGATCTCTACTCTAATTTGTCTTTTTATGAAATTGGAAGCTTCTTTTATCTTACTTTCTATCTCATCTTCGTAACTTCTTACATCGAGGTACTCCATCAATAGGTGTTTTTCTTCCAAGTCTTTCAGTTCATCCAACACACCCTTTGTTCCATACCAATCATTAATTTCCTTACTATCAATCAGTTTTATATAAAAGTCAGCAAGTCTTCCATTTCTCGACGCATAACTCCAATGTGACTGGAGGAATTTTTTATAGTCATCAACAACCGAAGAAAACTCTACATATCCTAAAAACTTCTCAGGCTCTTCCAGATTTTTGGAACTACCACCATCAATCCCATTTTCTCCAGACGGAGCAAATTCGCTTCCCCACCGGATCTTTGAATTTGAAGAGGGTTGAAATCCTCTTCTGTTTGGTCCACAACATGGAATTGCTATATAGCCTCCATTTTTTCCTCCCTTTCCTCCTTTGCCACCCCTACCTTGAAAACCTTCCGGGCCATCAGTAACTTGTTTAATCTTCTTGGAATTTTTGTTCAATTCATGTAGAAATATTGCACCACCTTTTCCTCCCTTACCACCCTCACCACCATCTCCACCATCACCGCCTGGATAACCATCTGCACCAGTATAATTGCAAGTCCTTCGTGGTGATTTACAATTAGACCAACCATCACCAAACCCGGATATTTCTGGCAGTTTTTTCACGTCAGGTGGTGTTCCATCATATCCAGTACCACCATTTCCACCATCTTGTCCACGTCCACCCGCACCTCCATTTGCTGATATGATCAGAGAATCTACGTTTTCGATATCATTTGCGAAGGCGTAAAATATTCCTCCAGGTCCTCCGGGCAATCCAGCCAAACCTGCATTCCCGGGTATTCCAAATCGACCATCTTTAGCTTTTGCTGTGTGATTCTGGGCGTTGTATCCATTCAAGTTTATTGCTATCTCTCCGATGATTTTCAATTTTGGTGCAATTGCTACCAATTGAACGACCTCTCCACTCTTGATAAAATCCTTATCTACTTTAATTTCATCGAGAGCAAACAGTTCAAAGTACTTTGTACTTCCTCCGCAAGTTTCATTATCGGGCATGTCGCTAAATTTGATAATCTGTCCACGGATTTGTAATTTGTAGATTTCCTTTTCAGGGCTTTTATCAAGTAAGATACATTCTTTAGAAATGTAATTATCTGGGTCCTTTGCGGCAAGAGATGATTGCTGTAAGAATTATTAAAAGATATACTTTATTTACATTAGAGATTTAGTTATTAATGATTTCTTTATCACCAACATTTGAGTTTTTTCTGCTATCTTCCGTATGAAAATTTGCAGCGTTCCATTTTCGGCACATACCACTTGTAACCAGGCATAATAATAAAATCACTTTTGCACTGAAATACATGTTGAACTTTACTTCCATTTAGCATTTAAAACCGAATATATCAAAACTTCTCTAGAAAATACAATCTCCTTTGCGAAATACCAAAGAATGAAAGAAATCAGTCAATTCAGAAGTATAAGTACTATGTTAGTTTGCACAAGTGTTTCATTCCAAGATTTATTAGATCGGAATTTGGGGTTTTTGAACTTAATGTTTATTTTAATCCAATAATGAAATCAGCTATTTATCATACTTGAATTAATATAATGATTTAAGAAACTCGAACACATATCGAAAATTAGAAAAATTCTTAGCTTTCCAATTAAAGAAAGCCATTAAAGAAGTTTTAATTTTCATCTCTTTCATATAAAATGTGCATTAAAATTCTAATTTATTTTAATTTCAGGAAAAAATTATTCAACGCATTATTTTTAGTTAGATAGCAGAGATTGTAGTATTTAAATAACGAGAAGGGAACAAAGAGTAACACAATGGTTCATTATACAAGTTTCTCGTACTCTTTTTCCACTTTCAATTTAAATTAAGAACTCCTTTTAGTATTCCAAGCGCGTGCGCTTGAATAAGGTACATACCACTCATTTTCCACTTTCCAGCAATTTTAATCGTACTCAGGCCTGAGATTGCATTGAGGCATTCAGTTTTTTTTAAACAACTTTTTTGGAACTAGAAGTTTGTGCCAATTATACAACGTTTAGTATTATTATACATATACTTTCAAAAGAGATCGATTTGGCGTATTAAGCTGAGTGGGTTTTCTCTCAAGTGTTTCACCCTTTTTCATTTTTTATTCTTTGCAGAGATGTGAGGAATGATCACGTGGGTTATGGTCGGGCTGCTTCTGGCTGCGGAAACAACGTGCGGCAGAAACGTCGTCTCCGAAAATGGAGACGGGAAGGACGAAGCGAAGCAGAAGAACGGCCTGAAAGCGACTGCTGCTGACGAGGAAGATATCTATCGTGAGTTTATTAACTCGAATAGATACAAATAAAAGCTATCCACTCATCTAAAAGTTTCTCCTAAAACTGCTGTAACAGAAAGAAATATTTTTTTGTATTCTGAAACACATTTGAAATTTGGCATTATAATCTAAAGGAAAGAGATATGTCTATATCTATATTCTCGATCCCTCGGAATTATCAGAGCATGTTCTACTACGTAGAACCATGCACCTGACACCATGCCATCTGCACAGAATTTGAAGATGCCTCTTCAACTCAATGTGTCTTTCTCAAATGTTGAAACATTAGTACAATCACTTCTGAGCACTTCGCTTATTTTACGCATTTTTAATTTCTTATCGACCCTAAAAGTGAAGACTTCTCAAGAAAGTGTTTTTTTTCCAGTACCTTTTTTACGCTATCTCTCATCATTTTAAAGTTGGGAGAGTTATACTATGGCGCGAAAAAGAGAGCCTTTTCAGCAGTTTTAAAGCTATGAAAACGTGAAAAGAGTTTATCATCCATCTCGTGTATCATTCGTGGATGGAGAGGCGGAAGAGGAATTTTTGCTTGATACGCAACGTCCAGGTTGTGAAAGATAGATATTGAATACCTTTCCGAGTTTTGACGTTAAGAGAAAAGGAAATAGAAGAACAGATTTCCGAATTCCCACGATAAATGGATAGGTGCTGGGGAAATTGAGTATTGTTTCTTTCTTTCAGTTTGCTTTCTTCCTGTAAAAGAAAAGCTCGAGAGCGTTTACGATTTTTATCAAATATTACTTCAACTGAATTGGTACTTTTCGCTCAAATTTTGTTTTTACGACTTTCAATATTATTTTTTTTATGAATATCGATGCTTAATTATATAATACAACATTGAAGTCCTTTCAAATGTCGAAGTCTTTGTAACGAAAAGTAGGTTACGAGAAACTTTCAGAGCTGCTAACGAATTTTTGAATAACAGTTCTTTCATAGAAAGCTTTAACAATTGAAAAGCAATTGTCTTACAATTTCCTAATAAGGAATTACATAAGAAACTCTAAGACGTCTTGCGATTGAAAGATTATGAAAGGACGGCTGAGTTCCATATATATTTTCTTTCATTCTACATAAAGTTATATTATTCTGCAGAGAAAATGCAGAACTGAATGAATAATTTAGCATTTTACTTTTAGAATTTCTAGTTTCGTTAAGAATGCAAGTTTGCAATTTTGCTGAGACATTCTAAAGAGAATGCATAAGCCAGTGATATCATTGGAAATTCCCTCTTTATTTAAGATAAAGGAAAAAAAATTAACTTCCACATGAATCATCATAATCCTGAAATAATATTTATCTCGTAAATAATATTTAAATGTTCTCTTTTTTTCCTTTATAAAAAACATCCCGAATAAATTGAAAGGAGTGAAATTGCGACTTTTGTCTTTCATTCTCTTCTTTTCTGTCACACAGGTCTAACGTGCTACACTTGTGTCAACGTCAGCGATAACCAGGTATCGACTAGTCTACTAAACAGTACTTAAGAGTGCCTAATGCCTGTATCGTGCCTCGACCAGACAACTTCCCACTTTTAGAACCATTCTCTCTTTTCTACACAAACACATACAACCTCACTCTTTCATTTACCCTTCAGTCCAGCACTCTTTGTCTTTTTCCGCCACTATTCAACATCCAGAAATACATTGTGGACGAAGCACGTCTTTCGCTTATCTACAATAGACACTTTATAGCCAATTGATACGATAATGATGCACTACTTGTAGAAATCAATTTTTTAATTAGGTCGTTGCGCAGATTTTACTTTAGGTGCATAAATTTAGTAAATTATTATTGGTTTGACAAGTTGTATGAAAATATTTTCAGTAGAAGTCTGCAGGTAGTCAGAAAATTATGCAGAAGAAAAAGTAATAAAATTCCGAGTAGTGTAGTTCAGCGTTTGGCCAGACAATATATTTTTAATAAGGATTCAAGTAGTGTGGGTCAGCTTTGGCCGGACAAAATTTATTTTTTTTAATTAAGGAGATATATTCAGTAGTATATACCCACGCATAGTCAGACATGGGATGGAATAACAGGCGGGGTGGTAAATAAAAATTTCAGTAGTATAGGTAATTTTAGTCAGACAAAAATCTATTTTTTAAATAAGTCAGCCAATTGTGCAGAATGCAAAGCGATAAAATTCCTAGTAGTGTAGTTCAGAGTTTGGTCAGACAAGAAATATTAATAAGGATTCAAGTAGTGTGGGTCAATTTTGACCCGAAAAAATTGATTTTTTAAATTAAGGAGTGATATTCAGTAGTGCTTGCCCTATATAGTCAGACATGGGATGAAATCAATATTTTCAGTAGTAGAGATCAACGTTTCATCAAAGTAGTACAGGTCAATATTATATTTTTAATACTAGATTCTTCTTAGTTTTTTGCGGTGTTTTTTCGTTCTTGTAAAAATGTCTTACAAAATATATTACTGACGGTTATCTATTCTTCCAACAGATGTGCAACGAGTGGGCGATAGACACCCCATGTCCGGCGGGTGGGAGGGATTTCTGCCGATCTCTGCACATCCTGGATAGCCACGGAAAGAGCGTCTTGGCAAGCATCTTTTTTTACTTCCTATCCCACTTGACCTCTCACTTATATAATTTTCTATCTCTAGGAAAAATTAGATACCTTAAAGAGAGTTATTAGTTCCACTTTTTTTGTTAGGTGTAAATTGTTAAAATCACATTTCGTGTGTTTAAATTTAAATTAACAAATTAGCCAAGCATTTAATCAAATTTCGAGGGCATTATCTGAATTCCCAGGTGATTATTATTTACCCGGATACAAGTAACATATGAGACGGGTAGAATGCAACGAGAGTGACCAAACCAGCTTCACCCCAAGTAATTAAGATTGTTCTCAAAACATCGTAAACTCAAAACTTTAGATACTCAGTGGAATAACGTTTATATATATGTAACGCAAAATGGATGGCCTCGATAAGTAACTTAGGGATTATTTCATTCGAAGTTTCAACGATAAATCACTCTTATTCGTGATTCCCTTGGAAACTTTGTTATACGCTCTGGATTTCTTAGAATGGAATAATTAATGTGGGTGGGCGTGATGCGGGTTATTGTCGCGCAAAACATAAATTTCCACTGACGATCGACTTTCTAAACATAAAATCTGACTTAAGCCAACAAATTTCATATATCGGCATCCATATTTTATTTCACTTTTATCTCATGCATTTTATCACGCTATACAGAAGGTAGAAGAAATTATTCGAATTTTAAAATCGTATTTATCTAATGCATTTTAAATCGACGTTTCTGGGTTCGAAACAATGACTATTTATCGCATTCCACTCCTACGAGATTTTAATCTCCAAGCTTATATTTTAAATCGAGATTTAAATATTTTATGCTTATAATTCGTTGATAAATCTAAATATCTAAATTGAATGATTTTTCTTTTGTTGATCAGGTGAGCAAGAGTTGCGCGAGTAGTGCAGAGTGCGGCCCAGCATCCGTTGGATGTATCCCAGTCGACACGCAGAGGGTACGAAATATCGAATTTTGCGTGATCACAGGATCCTATAATAAATGGTCCAGCGTGAATAAATTCGGTTATTTCGTTCCAGATTTGCATCAGCTGCTGTGACCTGAGTTACTGCAACGTGGAGTCACCCACAAACGCGACCAATGCTATCTTCTCGCGTAAGCGACGCACGAAATCGAAGGCCAAACGGAAGCGACCTGGCAAGAACGGGGTCGAGTGTCCCAGTAGATTTTCCAACTACTTTCTCTGGCTCATCGCGACACTCATATATGCATATCATTGCTGAAGAAGCAAACCGAGAATGAACGGAATAGAGGATTCATTAGAATGAATCATGAAAGCTGAGACTTTATCACTCCAGTTTATTGCCGTTCAACCCTAAAGTGGAACGCAATTGAACGCCTCAGAACTTTATATATTAAATTTAAATTAATACCCGCTCTATTAAAATGGGCCTTGCACCTTTAATGACCCTGCCACTCGCCTTATACGGGGTGTTCCTCAATCATTTCACTATTTTACTCTATTTCTCTCTAATACGCTTAAAAAAAATCAGTCATTACTATAGAGTGTACTAGTGGTGTGTAAAATCTTTCTCAATCGCGTGACAAAGCGCTCTGAGCTGAACTGATAAATAATTAAGTATTTTTTTCCTCTTCGTTTGACTTTCTTCGTCAATATTTTTATAATATTCTTTGTCTATTTTTTATACAAATGCGAGGAGAGCAAATGTAATTAATATTTTTTATTGTAAATTACCAGAAACCCGAAATTTAATTGATTTTTATTTGTTATATTTATGCTTTTATTGAGTTTTAGATTTTTATACATAATAAAATGCGTCTCGTGGTTTTGATGAAGCTTACCAAAGGAGAGAAAGAAATTGGCGTCATAATTAAAGGGATTCTGGTATCGCAATCCTATAATTTAATTTTAATTAGCCACTAATTAAAAACAGTTTCCAGATATAGGATCTGTACTTTTTCCTTTTTCGAGGGAAATACACTTGCGAAAGTGCCCTAGATCTTCATTTTTGCAATATCCTCGGAAATAGCTTCTCTTTACGAAGCAAATATAAAAAAATTCTCTCCTGACGAGTCGTAAAAAGATTGAGCTAAAGGAGTGTTAAAACAGCTTGAATGCCGAGTATCATTCCTTGCTGGAATATCCTCTTACTTCTTTGAAAGTGTGATTTTGTCGTTTCTATCTTTTTAAGCAAAGAAGAAAGTAATAGCTAGCCGCGCTGAGAGAACACCCCGTATACACTACAATCTGCAATGTCTTCATAAAACTGAGCGTTGCATGCGGGCCGCCCCATAAACTTACACAAAAGCTTAGATATAAGTAGAGGAATTTCGAATCGACCCTAAAATCTCGGCAGGCGTTCAATTTCGTTCGACCGTCGGACGTGCTCTACTCTAGCAAGACAGAGATGAACGGGAAGATTTTTCTGGTCCAGAATTTCAGGAGACTGGGTCTCAATTCAATGACCCTTTATCGGATAAAATAATCCGCAAACAAGTCTCAAAGATTTAGGGAATCTACTAGACCACTTTTAGATTGAGAAGGCACTCAAAATTGTATAAGTAATTTTTTATTAACTGAGTTTAAATATATAATTCAATTGTTAATTAATGATTTATGTAGGTACTTAAATTTTTGCGAAACTTCAGTTCGCTAGTCTCAATTTGTAAAATTAGTCAAAAATCTACTAACATGAAATCAAAAGACGAACTAAAGGAAGAATTGAAATTGTTGATTTTTCCTATTCATTTCTGAATTTGGAATGCGAGTGAATAGAATTTTATTGTAATGATAATTATTGTATGTATGAAATTTATTGTATCATACTGTATATTAAATTAGAGGTGGAGACTGTCTTATGAATATGTACTTCTTTTTAAAAAAACACTAATATCGTAAAATAAAAGTGAAAGAATAATCCTGCAATTAAAAATTTACTCTACTGTAAGATTAAGATTTTAACGTCTTTCTGACGTTTACTTACTTTTTTTAATAAATGTAATGATATTTGCATAATTCATCAAATATTTTTGGCCTCTATTTGAATACACAATGCTTTTCCGAATTTTCGAAATACCTATTTATGGTTTCATTTCTATAATATAGTCTTGATATAATAAAATTCTATAAATTCGCATTAAGAGTGAGAGATATGCCGTCAAAAAAGTTCGACGTTCAAAAAAGTCGATTGAACAAGGAATTGTTTTCTTCTCTTAGAATTGTAGTTGCTATAATGCCTTGTTAGAGGAATCGTTTAGGAAAAATTTGATCGAGAAGACTCGTCGTTCTTGTAAAAAGAATTGGATACCTGGTTAAAGAAATAACGACCGTAATCTTTTCGAAAAATGGGAAAAAATGTTAAAAAATACAAAATAAGAAAAAGAAAAGAAGATGACTCGTTTTCGAGTGTTACAAGTTTACAACCCTGAAATGTACATTGCAAAAAAGGGAAAATACGAAATCAATTAAAGAGTAGTAAATTCCAGTTTCATTTGTGAGGATTACAAATCATATTTTGAATTGAAGATAAAAATGTAACGATAAATCACACCCAGGGAAAAAAGAAATTTACGTGAATAATTTTGATGTGCGCCAAATGAAAAAGAAATAAAGATATTATATTACATTGGGCCATAACTCATGAGACTTTAGAGCGACATTTTCCATGTCAAAAGATTTAAATTATCGATATACCAAAACGACGCGTACCTAAAAGCTATTTACATTATACCTACTGACTCGCCTACTACAGACTACTATTGCTATTATGATTATTACTATGATATATATTATGACATAGAAACTATACATTGTTCAGGCGTAAAGCTAAACACTGTTGGTAATTAAATAAAAAGAAAATTATACTTGTCATGTTCTTGCTCATTCCTATTTTATACCAAATCCATATTTAAAATTTTTTTCTGATATTTATTAATTTGAATATAATTATTATATTATTTATAAAAAAATCAGTACTTAATTTTGTAATGAAAAATATCCCCTATTCAATAGCTTTTCCACTACTTTGGTGCAACGCAGGTTGCAGGAACCTATAATACCTAATCTACAATATCCACTATATGTGCTTTTTATAATTTATTTGATCTATTCATCCTAAAAATCGTAATGTCATAAGTCATCATTTCTTCTAATTTTATTTGAGACAAATAGTAATTATAAATAATAATTTTTAATGAATTAATTACTCTAATTACTCTCATCAAATCAACTCTCATTAAATAGTTTGCCCTGTAGTCCGCTAGGCGTCATTCGCGAGTTGCGCACGCGCATCAGTAAAATCTATACATATTAAAATGGAGGAAGAGAATCACGTCCTAGATCGAGAAGCAATGAAGGATGAAAATGATGAAAAATATGGTAAAAGTAAAAGGTAAGTGACTCAATTTTTATTCCTCATTGACCCAACTTCCTAAATTTCCAATATTATCATTCCCTGTGAACTTTGTGTTGAGATTATTGACTTTCGAAAACCGGCACAGTAGTAGACACGACTTAGCACAACACCCTGTTCGCTTGGTTCACTTTTATAACAATTATTATCGATATATCTCGTTGCTGCAGTCTTGCATGTATAAATTTTTAGAACATGCTTGATAATGGAACCTTTATTGATTTTACAAATTCGCAGCCTTGCTAGATTATACTTAACAATTCTGTGATGAATGATATAGACAATGAGTCGTGATTTTGAAGTAATGCATGGTGATTCATCATGAAAATGACATAAAGTAACTACATTTACATTTAATTGCTATTTCAAAATGTGCAGTATTACATTTACAAGGCTACATTCCAAATTCTTTCTTTATTATAGAAATGGTTTGATTTTATCTGTTAGAAGTCCCTTACAAATTTTTTTCAAAGCACATGACCTTTTTAAGCAGTTAACAAATCGAACTTTACTGAAAATATGTTTTAATTTATTTATTTAAGAATATTTATTCTTTACTTCCAGTGCTAAAAAGCGCAATCGCAAGAAGAAAACCCCGACAGCAAATTCACTGGGAGAGGATCAGGAATCTGGAAGCCGGGAAGACATGATGATTCCAAACCCATGCAATGTCTCAATTAAAGAAATCCAAATGGCAATGGATGCCTTCAATCTTCAACAAAAACCTGCCAAAACTCAAGAGGAAGCATTGCAAAAGCCTTATCAATTTTGGAGTACACAGCCTGTACCAAAAATGGGTATGTAAAATTTATTTACAAAAATTTTAATGCCAAAGATCATTTTTAAAATCTAATAACCGAAAATAATCTACTTTTGCAGAGGAGAAAATCGTTTGTAATGAACCAATCGAAGCTGACAAAACGAGCATCCGGGCAGAGCCTTACTCTCTTCCATCAGGTTTCCAATGGGATACATTAAATCTCGATGATCCGTTAGTTTTGGCTGAATTGTATGCGTTATTATCGGAAAATTATGTTGAGGATGACGATGCAATGTTCAGGTTTGATTACCCACCGGATTTTTTGAAATGGTTAGTATATTACAGATACTTTTTAGATACACATTTCCAATTTGCAAATTCTAAAAACATACCTCATACTTGTACAAATTTTAGGGCACTGCAACCTCCTGGTTGGTCCAAAGAATGGCACTGCGGTGTTCGTGTGACTAAAAGTACTCGACTCGTAGGATTTATTTCTGCTATTCCTGCAAATCTGAGAGTTTACGACAGGTAATTTACATTTTATAATAAATCATAAATTCAGATTTTCTGTAATCAACAATTTATTACTTAAGAAAACTATAGTTGATTCAGTATGTAAATAAAATAAAAATTTAATTTGCAGCACTCAGAAAATGGTAGAGATCAATTTTCTCTGCGTGCACAAGAAGTTGAGATCGAAAAGAATGGCCCCTGTTTTAATTCGCGAAATTACCAGGAGGGTAAATCTCCAAGGAATCTTCCAGGCAGTTTACACCGCTGGCGTTGTTCTGCCCAAACCCATTGCCACGTGCAGGTAAGATTAATTTTAAAAAAGAATAAAGAGATAATTTTATTAGAGAAATGAGATTATAGTTTTTTAATTGCTTTCTCTTTTTGTGTCCAGGTATTGGCATCGCTCTCTAAATCCAAAGAAACTAATCGAGATCAAGTTCTCACACCTTTCTCGCAATATGACGATGCAAAGGACATTGAAATTATACAAACTGCCAGAGAATCCGAAGGTTCCAGGATTCAGGAAACTAGTTCACACGGATGTTCCCCAAGCTCACAAGATTCTATGTGACGTAGGTTCGATCAGTTTGAAATAGTTTAGAGCTTTCTTATTTATTAGTCAAATCATTTAGAGAATTTATTTTACAAACACTAAAAGCAAAATAGATATATTAATATTTTTAATCATTAACTATAATTTCAAGGTTTAATTGAACTCTATTCTTTTTTTTTCTAGTATCTTGAAAAGTTTGACCTGGCTCCGGTTTTCTCCGAGGACGAATTCCGACACTGGTTCCTTCCACAAAATGGAATCATCAACAGTTTTGTGGTGGAAAATGACAACAAGATAACTGATATGGTCAGTTATTACACCCTCCCGAGTTCTGTGATGCATCATCAGACTCACAAAACTTTGAAAGCGGCATACAGTTTTTACAACGTGTCAACTATTACACCCTGGCTTGATCTCATGACTGATGCTCTGATCTCTGCACGTAATGTAAGTTCAAAATATTATTCTTCTGAATAATTGAACCGAATGAGAGACTAATATACTATTCTACCTATCTGATGCTTTTGATATTAATTATTAAAAATATTTATTTCCAGTTGGGTTTCGACGTCTTCAATGCTTTGGACTTAATGGAGAACAAGGAGTTCCTTGAGCCCCTGAAATTCGGAATTGGCGACGGTAATCTACAATATTATCTGTACAATTGGCGCTGTCCAAGCATGCCACCTGGAAAAATTGGCCTGGTTCTCCAGTAAAATGTCCACGTTGTCTAAGATTCCTAGGAAGTATAATACGCGTGCATAAGATAGAGAGAGAAATCGAAAGAAAAATGAAAATGAAATAAACGCAAAAAGACACCAGGAGTCGAAGAAATAAGGGTGAGTGTAACCTGATATTTTTTGATTAGGATTTTCCTGCGAAGAAAATTTCGCGTTCGAGGATTCGGCGGAAAGGAAATGAATCTTCCTTACGAAGCTGCTTCTTCGATATTCCGGCTCACTCTTGTCCAACAGTCAGATTGTGCACACTTCGTGTTAAAGTGTGTACTGTATATTATATTATACACACAGGACACTCCCATACGCATATAAATAAGCAATGTAGATAAGTAAGTTAATAGAACTTTGCGGAATTTGCACAAGAACCTCGATAGGTTTCTTTTTAAAACTAGATCGCTTCGTGTTGTGCAAAAACGAGACGTGAGTTTCGTAATCGTGAGGGATGAAATTATTGCCCTATTGATTGTTTTATTTAGTTTTTGGACGCTTTTCCTTTACACTTTCTGGCAATGGCAGGTGAAAGGAAGTAACGCCTAGAAATTTGTGAGAGAAGGTCGTTGAATAAATGAAGATTCATTAAAAATTTACGTGTCCTTGTTTTTCCCGATTTCCTATCTTTAATTAGAATTAACGATTTTTTAAAAAGACGGAGAAGTATGTGCATAAAATATATTTGAATTAACTCGGGAGAAAATATTACGAAAATTTACAAGTTTTTAAATCAAAAGAGATTATTAATTAAAATGTTCCGAACATTCAAGCTTAGCATTATAGTGTTAAGACAACTAGAACAATTTTGTAATCCCTTTTCTGGACACGTTAATCGAATCGTTTGGAAGATTCCTTTTTGAAGCCACCGCGTGGCAATTAGTGTCACTTGTATAGTAAGGATACCTCGTTCTTTATTTATGGATGTGGCTTGCGATAAACGCTCGTCACTGAACTCACGCGAGATAGGGAAGGTCTCTCCGATAAAAAAAAATGAAACAAGTGTTGCAAGATTAAAAAATAAACAAGTACCATATTACCTTCTGTTTTTCCATCAAGGATTTATGATCGGTTATTATTTTCTTATTAATTGGATTGTAAATAAAGCTGCCAATCTACAAACTATAGGTTTTAAAAATTTATTATTTTTGTTTTAAAGTTCAAGAAAAATATTTCAAATTTTTTATTCCAGCCGGCTGGTATTCAATAAATTAAGATAATTTTGTTTCTTTAACAATATTTTTATCTGATTAAATTTGTTTATACATTTGGTGTAGTTTCTGTTAAAAATTTTCCTTAATTGTATACATTTCTTTATAGCGTGTCTTGTGTCAGTTTTTTTAGGTCGAGGTTGTTGAAAACTAGAAGAGTCCAGATTTAAGATCTTAAATATTTGATCTGCGCTCGTACGTACTTCGAGACTAATAAAGTTTCTAAATCTCAGAGTGGGAGTGTATACTTTGGGAGTGAATTTCCTCTAATTAAAAAAATTTCCTATTACTTTTAAAATCATATAGTAAAGTTTCCTGCAAGAAATAATACTCAGATCGTGATCTTTAAGCTGGCAATCATTACGTGCATATCTTTTGCATTTCCGGTTCTGTCGACACTCGATTTGCGGATATTTACCTTTCTAGAGTATATTGTTATTAAGTAAAAGAAAACTTTAATTGTTTCTCTTTTCCGGCATGGCAACATCCTGATAAAGGTCTCAATATGAAGTTTAAAAAATGTTTCTGAAATGAAAAAATTTGTTATGAAAAACTGCAATACAATTTTTTCTGATTGGAACTGGCATTCTGAGGAATAATTTGAATTTTTCAAAAGTTTTAATTGCTGTAAATTATAGAGAATCGTTTTATTAATGCACTTGTAGAATGTGGTTAAAGAAAATAGATTCCCCTTTCAAAAGACGCACGTTCGCCCTTGAAAACCCTGAAATGCCTAATAAGGGCCTTATAACGACGGACATTTAATGCCGGTGTAAACCAGCTTAAGCCAAGTTTACTCGCGTGTTTATCTTGTATTACCAGCTGGGAAATTGGCATTGAAGATGAAAGCCCTTGCCTCTGGATTTGACAAGATAGTCGTCGGTAGTCTCAAGATCAAGACCGAAGTTTCCTTGGGCTAATTTTTATGTTATCCACAAAATAAATCATAAGCGAAGACTATTTATGAGTTTCACTGACAAATATGAATTTTCTTGCAAAATTAATTAAATTATAATTTAGGTACTTTTTTGGTCTAATGATACTAAGTTTTTATTTGAAGCTGTTTGTAAAGTTATTCGTAAAAGAACTTCAGTAAAAGAACTATAGTACTTTAAATTATCAGTTCACCTAGTTTAATATTATCATTTCTATAAATTATTTAAATTAGCGACGACTAAAACTTTTTTAAAATAAAGAGCTGACAAAAAGTATCTATTATAAGAGGATTCGTAATTCAATTATATGTCTATGAATAATTTTATTAGCATCCAACCCGGAAGAGAACTCGAAGATAGCAGCAGTGGATATTTCTTTTTGACAATTTTATTTAATTTCAGAAAACAAAATATTAATTAAAATTACATTTTTTATGGAACAGATCAAAAATTGTGATCAGAGGTATGCACAAAACTTAGTTAGACATTTTTAGTTTCTGCGTTTTTTTCGACGACCTGAAATTTGTTAAATTGGTAATAATCAACTACTTTGCAAACTAATAACACGTAGTTAACTGCACTTTGTGCTTTTTATCAGTAACATACATGAATGAAGCCTTCGATGCGAGAAGCCTTCGTTTTCACAGGAATCCTCAATGCGCCTCAGTTCCAGCATGGACCCTCATCAGCTACTGCGCCTCAAAGATGATCTTGGAATCGCTGATGTTAAACTTTTTCGAAAAAAGCGGAAGCGTCTTTTTTTTAAACAATTCACGGAGCTAGATAACAAGAACGTTGCGGAATATGAACGTAGGTGGGGATTGTCACGAAGAGGAATAAATACAAGCTTCAAATCAACTGGAATTCAGTCGCACGCCTAGTACTATCGCTGTTACTCGGATCCGCGAAAAATCTTTGATCTTAAAAGACGAAAAAACAAAAAAAGAATAAATCTTGAAGTGTTGAGGAAAAAGTTGACTAGTTCCGTCAGGAATTTATAATCTCGCCAATGTGGGTAGTTCGCCAATGCAGAGCTGTTTTTATAATCCAAGAAGGATCTAAATAAAAATTTTGTGAAGTATCAGCAGGTATCAGTAAGTTGATAAAAAATCTTACAAACTTACAAGTTTATCTTTATGCTTTATGTTTATAGTGGCCTTCACCATGTTTTGCTGATTAAATAACTGATAAACACTAAATGAAGAACTTAAGTAATAAGATTATCTAGAATAGTATTTGTATAAAGAAATTTCTAATATGTTTGGTTTTTAAAACGTTCTTTCTTGGTCCATAGTTTCTTAATGAAACTTCAAATTTAAAATAGAAGTTGTACTGTGTAGAATAAATTTATCTAATCCAATATTTAATATTAATTATTCGTTAACTTTAAATATGAATGAAAGCCTGAAAACATTATTGGAAAATTGTCCACAGGAAGTCAATCAATTTGGAATTATCTTTTCCGAAAAATCTCTCATCATCTGATGAAGGATCGACCGAACCAACGTGATGTTCAAAGCATGGTCCCTCCTAATAATCTGGATATCCACAAACGTTCTAGGATCTAAATTCCTTAGGTTTGCATTTGGCCCCAGAAAAATCTCATTTTCAAAAAATTATACACGAATGATTCTCTTTAAAAAAAACTTTCTAGTTTTTGGCAAACTACAACTGACAATACCATCGAGAATGATTTTGATGTTTATTGGAATGTGCCCACTTTTATGTGTCACAAATATGGGATAAATTTTGAAGAAGTGTCCTCTGTTTTTAACATTCGACAAAATGGTCAGGATGAATTTCGAGGGGACGAAATCTTCATTCTCTACGATCCTGGATATTTTCCAGCTTTGATCAAAAACGAAAATGGTATATCTTATTTTTTGATTCTATAAATGAAATGAAAATCAAACTCAAAAATTAACTTTTTAAATTATTCCTCAATGAAAGAAACTGAAATTGAATTGGAAGCAGAATTTATTCAATTGGAAAAGGATTTTTACTGGATTTAGAAACAGCAATGTTTATGTATCGAGCAGTCTGAACGGAATACATTTTTATGCTACCTTTTGTATTCAGGTGATGTCATGAAAAGGAACGGAGGTGTACCTCAAGAGGGTAATTTGACTCTACATCTACAGCTTTTCAAGGATCACGTTCACGAGCAAGTGGCCAACGAATCTTTTCGAGGAATAGCTGTAATCAATTTTGAAAGTTGGAGACCCATATTTCGACAGAATTGGGCTTCGCTAAATCGATACCGTGAACTTTCGGTGGAAATTGAACGAGAAAACCACCCCGTCTGGAGTAACAGTGCCATAAAAAATGAAGCTGTAAAAAATTTTGAATCTCATGCCAGAATATTTATGGAGGAAACTTTGAAACTCGCCAAGTCCCTTAGGCCTTTTGCCAACTGGGGCTATTATGCTTATCCATATTGCTTTAATTTGACACCCAATCAGCCCTCTCCCAAGTGTGATCCAAAAATACACGACGAAAATAACAGGTATACATAATTGAGTTTTTCAATATTTTCATAATTCATATTGTCATTCTCATATTGATTAAAAGGAATGATGTAATTCAATTAGATGAGTTGCTTCACCAACTGTAGTAGAAATTGTATTAAATTCGTTCGCCTAAACTCTGACCTTATCTTTAATAACAGCTTTACACATTCCAGGCGTTTATAGTGGTTTAATTACGTTAATTGCTTTCATTCAGAGCCTTTCATTCTCTCAGAAGATAATAGTAGAATAATTCTAATTCACTGATCTTGACTTGCTTTAAAAACAGAATTTAATACAGGGCCTATCTTAGTGTTGGTTAATAATGATGATAAAAAGACAGTTTGTAATTTATTATCGCTTATTTATATGGAAATATGAAGCTTGGGTAAATAATCTCGGAACACAATTCTCTCGGAGAAGAAATGCTTTCAAGTTTCACAATTCATTAAATGGAATTATATTTCATTAAAAGCCAACTACTTTTTTGTAGTAGTTAATTAATTATCTCATAATTGAGTTTACAGAAATAATTATTTTTGCAGAATCTCTTGGCTCTTTTCATCCCAGAAGGTACTTTTTCCTTCAGTTTATTTGAGAAGGAATTTAGACGAAGAGGAAAGAGTAGGTCTTATAAAGGGAAGAGTTACGGAGGCTCTTCGACTTGCAAGAAGAACAAGCCCTAGACGAAAAGTCATGCCGTATTTTTGGTACAAATACCAGGATTCCACAGACAGCTTCCTCAGTAAAGTTAGTTTTTTTATTATTTATTTAGATTTATAGATTTATCAATTTTATAATATAAACACTTTCTTAAAGGGGTGAAAATAGGGATATCGATATACATCACGTTATTAAATTTAAGTCACGCTCGATCGTTTTGTGTAAACACCGATTGACGCAAAATGGTGTTTAGTGCCAATTTAACGGGGCAAAAATGATGTTCGCAGAAGGACGTGGAGGACGGAATTGAGGAGATCGTCAATCGAGGATCGGACGGTCTCGTAATTTGGGGCAGTTCGAACGATCTTAATAACAAGGCCAAGTGCCAGGAGCTGAAGGACTACCTGAACAATGTCCTGGGACCAGCAGTGGTCAACATCAAAGAATACAGAAGGCACCCAGACTTAATCGCAACCAATTACGACTATTAGAGAATTAGAATCTACTAATCCAGATTCTGACTAACTACCAGTCATTCTCAATCCGGAAGTGATATTCGCACTCAGCCAAATTAATTTTTATGCTGGCAAAAAATTACAGACCCTAGAATTATTTAATAGCTTAATAGCTAATTGCTTCCTCTGCTTTTGATCTTATTTCTCCATATAGAAAAAAGGTATTGAAATGAAAGGATATTGCGGGTGGGCCCGAAAGGAAAAGTCACAAAATTATTATTACTCATCGCGAGTAACGAGTCCCCTTGCTTTTATTAAGAGAGAGACACCGCGAAACGAGTTTCCGTAATAACATCAGCCACGGTACCCAGCGTACTGAAAACGAGTTTTGGAATGTCACGTCCAATCTTAACGAGGTTGTGAAAGACATGAGGTCATTCATCGGGACCATAACACAGTTGGGTCTGAAAAGTCGCGACCAATGCTCCTGTAGAGAAGATGATCTCTTTTACAGTATTTCTTTATTTTTAACTTTAGTTCGATGACCAAAGAGAACCTACGATGTAAAAATGTCCAGTCATTATTTGTTTACTAGTTGAAAGTTTATTATTTTTTTACCAGTCGACAGATGTACTTTAGATCAGAAAATTCTTGGTAAAAATATATATGTATAATTTGAATATAAAAACAGGGATGAATTCTCTTTATTGTATTATTATCGATAACAATATAAGAGATCATTATTAGAGGTTTTGCGCTGCATCCTTGACCGTTATAAAGAACTCCAAAGGGTCTCTTTGAAACAAGAAATCAGATAGGAGTGCATATTCGAAGCCTGAATGGAGAACTTACAAGATTGCTGACAAGAAAACTTCGAGGGAGTCCAATTTTCTCATTCTCATTCTACCCAGATTCTTAGTATTGATCAGAATTCGATCACGATTTTTGCTTAAGAACAGAAACTTATCTGATTTGACTTTATTCTTCTCTTTTTAATTATCACGATTTACCTCCTTCATCATCATCTCAATATAAGTTTTGTTCCCCAAAATCTTAACGAAACCTTTCCTCGAAATATTAACTATCTCCTCTTCCAGAGAACAGAACAACGAAACCAATACCTTTAATTTCGACCCCATCATTCCTTCAAGAACCACCTGAGCAAACATCTTCATTCAACAGATGAAAACCTCTTGGACGGAAAAGGGTGGAATCATTCAAAAGAGGAATGCTATTCAAAACTATACAAAAGATAATTATACAATTTTTTTCACTCCCCTTTACAAACAAATCAATTTCTTTTAAAAATGGATTTGCTGTAGATTTTTGAGTTCTATTCCAGTCTGATACGAATCACACAGAAAATACTTGTATCTTTGATGGATCCAACCGTATTTCTATATATCTACCAGATTCGCTTCTTCTCTGGATGCTGGAAGCTGGATAAGTCCGAGGCTTATGACGAACGTACTTTAGCACTAGGACACGACAAGTTTTACTGGTTCGAGGTGTAAGGCCTCGGGCGATCTTACTTTTTACAGTGCACGGTGGTAGGTAGGTAGTCAAAGATCTCTCTCTCTCTCTTTTATCGCTCCTCTCTCTTTTTATCTCCTCCTCTCCTTTATCATTACCTTTCTCTTTTTAACTTCACCTCTCTCCTTCCCATCTTTCTCTTTCTCTCTCGTCTACGTTCTATCCATGTAATGATGTCCTTCTTCCACTAATCTTTCATTTTTTTACAGAAATTTTCCTCTCACGAACTTTTTCTCTTTCTCCCAACTCGCGAGAATAGAACTCTAAAGTACTCGAGAATTCAAAGTCGCAGAATCAAGGAATGAAGAATCAAAGAAACTGAAGAACAGGCATGATTTTCCTTACTTTTATTTTTTATATCTAATTACTAGAATAATGTAAATACAAAATAGAAAAAAAACGAAATTATTCCCATTTCCAGGTTTTAGAGACCTATAGGTCCAGAAGAGTAGAGATTTCAACACCTGGAATAAGAGACTTGTATCATTTTGAAAAATGATGTAAAATTTGAAAAGCAAGATAAACCTAGAGTATTTTCGAGAAGATTCCCGAGAATATACTCGTTCTCGAAAGAACATTCTCTCTTGAGAGAAGTAAGGTACCGAGAGAAGGAGGAGCAGCATCAGCAGCATGAGCAAGAGGTGGCGGAGAGGAATCGGTGAGAGGAGGTGGATCAGGATGAGGAGTTGGTGGAGTTGGAGGAGGAGAGAACGGAACACGAGAGATCGGCAGCACAGTTTCATGCTCAGCTCAACTCGGTTCAGCTCAGTCAGCTTGGTTCTACTCAGGCCCAGTCAGGCCCAGTCAGGCCCCGTTTGCTCTGAGCTCAGTACTCACAACTCAGTTGCCTACTGGCAGCCTGTGTGCTCCTAGCCACGCACCACGGGCCCAGGAGTTACGGGGTGAAGTTCGTCCAGTTAAACCGGTAACGGGCCTACGTACTCGGGTCCGTATGTAGTCTCCTCGGAGTACGCAGTACAGTACGTAATACGCAGTTGGTACGATCGGCTGGAGAACAGGACGCCAACTGAGTGCCAAATGATGCTTAATATGGAAGCACCACCGCAGTGATCAAGTTTAGTCAAGTCTTCAGCGTTCTCCGCTTAAGGATACCTTCACCAAGGGTCCAGAGGAAGATCAGAGGAAGGAAGAAATTGCGGCAGGTGTTGCTGCTGGAATAGGAGAACCGGACACCACAAGAGGTGAGTCCAACTTTTCCTTCTTCACAGCGGGAAGGACCACTTTGCTCGCTTATTACGTCCCAAGTGTGAGCCTGTCCAGCCCCTTGTTTTTCTTAAGTTGAGGACCATCCTGAGATCGTTATCGCCCCTTCGAGGTGATGCCAACCGCGGGTCATGTAACTTTCGGACATTTCATGTGATGTTGATTTTCTGGGGGTTTTATCTGTGTTTCTGGCTGAGGTAGCCAGAAAGTCATTTGAATAGGGAAGAAGTGTTTAAGAAGGCTCATCTTCATCTTCAGACTGCATGTGAAGACTATCATCCAAATACAATTGGCTGGAATGATCCAATGAATAGAACAGTTGTCTTTCAGTTTAGAATCGTGAGAGGAATTCAGTGATTTTTGTGCTTCTGAATTTTCCTGATGCAGGTCCTGTTTTTTCAGTGATTCTAGCTTTTCAGAGTCTTTTTCTGCTCTCTGGGTGTATTTTTCTTGCACCTTGTTGAGAAGGATGCAGTTTGCAGAGGCTCTTCGACTTCAAGAGGGATCTTCCTGACTCTTCATTATGGTATCATGACATATAGGGACGAAAGTAGCATTGTCATGATCCATCAGCTTGAGCACGCGCTCGAACCGTAGGAGGATGATAACGGTCTGTTGGTTGATCTTAGAGGTGAAAAAAGGCGGAGATTCGTGGAGAAAGGTGATCTCAAACAAAGGAGAAATTACTTTTTTCCTTAGGTTTTCTGAGATCGATGGATAAAAGAGGTTGTTCATGGTGCGGAGGTCGATTTGACGTCGTAATCGCAGAGGCAGGCAGAGGTTGCGAGCGAACTATGTCGCGCAAAAAGCGCAATCTTAATTTTATTTCTGACGCTACTGATGTATCGCTGCAAAAAGGGCTTCGATCGTCATAAATTATTGTCGCGATTCCACTTCGCGCTCCTGGAACAGGACCGGATCAGATATCAGATAACTGAAGAGGTTGTTTATCTTTTGGAATCTGAAAGACTTGACGTCACTTTCCGATGAATAAAGTATTTTTTTCCTTGAAATGGTTCAAAACTTCAGTTAATTTAATTTTTTGTTGTCGTTTTTTTAAATCTAGAAACTCGATGGTTTAGGTTTTCAGTGGTTTCAATGTATTCAGAGGTAGAAAAAAGTAGGTTGTGTGACCATATTACGATTCTCCTAAAAATATCTAGTTTCATTCAAGGCTCTTTTCGAAAATAGTGAGTTGGTATGAGATGAATGACATTAAACATGAAATCTTACTTTCTGGTTTCGTGGAAACAACTAATTTTATTCAAACACTCTGGAGGTCAATGTGCACCACCACAACATCTGCAACTTTCACCGAGTATTGGGTTTTAAAACTGTTACTTAATATTTCTTCGAGAAATCAGAGAACTCAAAGTTAAATTACACAGTTTTATTTAAATTAAAAGGAGAATTAATAATAGGTGTCGGGGTTGGACTCTCTACAATTACAGAAACCTTTTGGAAAATTTTTAAGAAGTATATTATTATTAAGGAGATACTTTCTAATCATTGCTGATTGGAAATTGGACAATTTTCTTAAAAATTGGAAGCTTTAATAGTGGGAATAAGACACGAACAGCCAAAAATCGTGACCATCACAGTAACTCAAAACTTGCAGATCCTTCCACATCCTCAGACATTTTCCCACCCCTGATCCTCCTCCCCCCTCGTTTTCTCCTTTTGTCTCAAGACTAAGAATTTTTATGTCGAGAAAAACAGCGTAGCCGAAACGAGTTTTTAGTCGCTGGAACGATCGATACATCGGAGCTTGACCGACGAGACCACCGCGGTTATTGTTGGATCCTGAAATTCGATCTGGCCCAGGGGCGCTCGCATTTTCTTGTATACACTGATATAATATACTTCACAAATCCACATCAACGGGCCAACATAGCCATTGAAGTATAACTCCTGCGGTGATTTTTCCGGACGGCGGAATACCGGTGCCCCTCTGGGGGAACTAATAAGGGGCCCCGGGCACGATGAGAAGAGCGCGAGGAAAAAAAAGAAGGCCCGAAAAAGGCGGAGGTAGAAGTCTGCGAGTAGGCGGGAAGAGGGAGGAAAAAAAGGGTTTGCCAACAGCACCGGAGGATGCCCCGAAAACACGCTGGACGTGTGGCGCCATCTCGGCTCCTTTTTTTTCCTCTCCTACCCCTTTCGGCATCGCGCTGCTTTTGTTTCTTCGCCCATACTAATTCTTCGCGAGGGGGACCAGCGCTGAATAAGAGGGTGGGGAGCACGCCACGCTGGGCCCAGTCGAAGGCCCAAAGGGGCCCCGTTCCCGTACATGGGGCATTTCATGTCAAATGACCCAACTTGAAACTCAAAATTGTTCAGAGAGGTGCCAATTTGGACAATTGGTGCCAATTCTATCCTTTAGTATAAGGCTCAGTGTATAAGACCCAAAAATATAAGGACCAATCCGGACTAATCTAAATTTGTTTTATTTTGAGTAGATTAAAACAGCAAACGATGCTTTTATTATAATAAACTGTATTTTAAGAGAGTTGAAGAAGTTAAAAAGGCCCATTTAACATGAAATGCCCCATATACAGCAGTGGGCCGATTGCATGTGGCCCCGTGGACCACATACCTGTAAAACGAACGCCCTGCAACGTTCTTAAAGGGGGGGCACACCCAAGAACAGGTCGTTAAAATGTAATGACATTGTTGTTTTTAATGCTCGCCTCTTTAAAACGGTCCCCTTCCTCTACCTCGTATCCTACAAATCCCTCCCCATCACAACTCTTCCTCGATCCCTCTTTTTATTTTCGCTGTTGCAGCTACTATTTTTTCTCAGACAATGATAGTCCTGATGCGCACACATCAAAGATTAAAGTGCTTCCAAAGTTTAATGAATCACACTTGAGTTTTTTTAGCTTTTAGGTGGGTTTTATCGTTTATGAAACTTATTTGACTCTCTTAAGTCTTTTATATTTATTCAGTAACGGTGGGATTCATCCACAAATTACGTAAGACTTCTTAAATATGATTTAAAAACCTTCCATAACTTTGCTGGTCAATTTTATTTAAAATTATCGATGTGATAAATTGGATGATAAAAAACTTGATTCGTTATGAAGTAAATGATCTTGACAAATGGTATAAAATTAAAATAATATTAACAACCTCGGAAAGTCGATCGACACTTATTTGAAGATGGCAATAATTCAGAAAAGTGGTCCATTTGATCTGGAGGAAAGAGACAAGAACACAAGTTCGATCTTTTTTAATTGGACTACCGTATCTGTGTCTTTTTCTACCTGTCTAGATCATTTTGCTTATTTTTCCAGTAGGAGAATCGAGCGTCGGGTTCTACTCGAGTGTCCTGTCGACCTTCGCGCTCTTTCGGCATTTCGAATGCTAATAATATTTCAGTGGACACTAAATTCTCGATAATACATAGGCTTAACCGATCGACGAATCGATAGATGATTCTGCCTTCGTGTTTTACTTTTATTCTTTTACTTCTATTTGTACTTTTTTAGTTAGACTTGTACTTTTTATATTTTTGTCCAAGTATTACTGTATCCCTCTTTTTATTCATATTTTTGTTTTTTTATTTTTTATTCTTGTTCTCTTTACTCATGCTTGCACCCCTTTTTTCTCCTGCGTTCCTCTCGAGTACTTAATATAATTACCACAAATGACGTCGATTACAGCCAAAAAAGGTACTGCTGAACGCCTCTTCCAAAACACGTATGAGGAAACGTAAATCGGATTGCATGCCAGGAGCCCTTAAAAAAATAATGAGCAGTGACCACTTTTGACATACTTTTTTCTCACGAAATATCATATTCTTCTTTTTATTATAAATACGAAAAAAACTCTTTCATGCATACAAAGTTGTAAATGACTGATTATGATTTATAAAATCAATTTTATGTCTGAGAATACCGATGTCAATCATTAAATACTTCCTGGTAAAATATTGCACAATATTCTCATCAGATTTCAGTAAAAATTGCACAGGTCTTCAGTAAAGAGAAATAAAGATAAAGATTGACAAGTTTTCTAAATCAGTTAGTGTGATGATTAAACATTTTAAAAAATCCTCTTTACTGTGTTAATACCATCAGTAAACTGAAATCTTAGCGCGCAATTCATTCAAGGCTAGATTAATTTATAGGTTTTGCGGTAACTTCACCAGAGAGAGATTTCTTAGATTTTCTGGTATCTCCATTGATGACGCAGGTCATTTGTATAATTAGATACTTCCTTAATATTTGCACAGGAGCAAATGACATCTATCCTACCTGCCAAATAAAATAAAATTTGAATAAATAAATTCGATTTACCACAAGGTTTTCAAATCATTTTACATAATCTAATCTCTAGGCAATTTTTTTATTTTGTGCTCAGATTCTAAGCAGCTAATCTGCCCCTAGTTTAATTTAATTTCGTATATCATTTTATTTGTTTAATAACTTTATTCTGGGTCATAAAAAATCGTGTAATACACTTTTTCCGCGTTTTTTCACCTCTTCCATTTTCCACTTTTAGTATCTTGACGTTTTCTCTAAAACAAGCACGTTCATAAATCTCAAGGAGAGTTACACACGAGAAATGTAGAGACTATGAGTGCGTACTATAACGTGTGTGCGTAAAACGAAGGTTGCTGAGCTTTGTCCGAGTATGGCATCGAGTCTCGATCTCTCGTGATCTTGGGAAGCCACTTTGCTCTTAGAGATCAGGTTCTCAGGCAACGTCTCTAGGAAACTTGTACAAAAATCCGTAAAAGTAAAATTAAATCGAAAATCAAGGCGAAAAATAAATTTTATAAAGAAAATCATCCCCATCCTTTATCGCTTTCCTTTCATCTTTACATATTTATCTATTTATATTAATTTTTAATTAATAAACTCATTCAACGATTATAATTAATAAAAATAGAAAATAAATAAATAAAAAGAACTTGGAACAAGTTCCATCCGATTAAATTACAGGTTTCACATTTTTACGAAGAAAAATGTTGAGAAGAAAAGAGAAATAATTTATTTTCAGGTTCTGTGACTATGGCTATGACTGAACTCAATAGTAATTTATTATGGAATGGGTCTTAGGAAAATTCCTGACCAGAGAGGTGATCGGGGCCTCGGTTGCAGGCTGGAGAACGGTGGTACCAACATATATTTAATGTACGCGTGTTTGCGAGCATTTTCATTGGACGATCACAGCCACGCGATTCGCGCTCTCTTTTTTCTCCTTGCGGCGGTACATGTATGTACACCATATACTCTATCCATAACCGAGTTGAACAAAATTTCAAATATCTCTAAAATTCTGAACAGCGAAAAACTAAATGAAAATAGTCGAGAAATATCATTAATATCCGTCAATTTTTGTGTTACAGTCATTCTGATTTGTTCATCATATTTCCCAGTTTAAAAATCAATAACTCATCCAGCTGATGATGTAAAAGAGTCCAAATTAGACTCATGGTATTTTAAGTGGTCTTAAAAAAGCTTTAATGAAACTCTGAATAAATCACACTATGGCGGTTCATTCTACTTTGGATGGAATTTACCTAATGACCTAATGGAATTGATAGAATCTTTATGTAAATGAAAGCCATAAAGATTTTATACAATGCAAGAAAATATCCAGTTCGGAACACACCAGTTTATTTCAATTTATCTATTTTCTTCTTGACAGTTTATTTTATATTGAACTGCAAAAGCGGTTCCTAATTTTCTCGTTGTAGGGCAGAATTGAAATCCTTTCTCTTCTTCCTTTCTTTTTATTTAGAAAAATTGGTGTATACCACCCAAAAACGTGGAAATCGTTGGCGGGAAGGTCTCGTGGTCTCGTCTCGTTTAAAAGGTCGGGGCCTGGTAAGAGATCGAGATTGGGCCAGTGCATACGGGCGGGCGCCCTTTGTGGTGCCCTGCGGCTCGGGGGCGCGTCAAATTTGGTTGAAAATCAAATTAATCTCGCGGCTGGGCGCAGAGTCCTTTCGTCCCTCGCTGTCCCTCACCTTCCTCCCAGAGACACGAGCAAATCGAAGGAACGGGACTGGCCGGAGGTCCGGCTCGCCCTCAACCAAAAGGCGAGAAGAGAAGGTGGCGCAGCAACAAAGAGGTTCGGACTTCTGCCTCTGCAACAGGGCCGTGCCTCTCAAACTCTCAAAAAATCAATTTTTAAGTACTGACAAAATTTATTTTACGTAAGGTTTATCTCTTTTCGGAAAAACCATAAAAAATTTAATTTTTCGTTATTGGAGACTTTAGTATACAACAATAGCATATAATACTATTAACTATTCATAGTAATGTATTGTTTTATGAGTAAAGCACACGAAACACTGTCTGGACAAAGGTTGTTAGACGTGAAAATTGGTCTTTATTTACAAATTTGGAAGCTCTGGAATAATAACAGAAAACGACTTTTTTTAAAAAAATAATATAATTAGCATCTAGAGAATGTTTGTATTTTATTTTTATATAGAAAGAACACTCGAGCTGCATCCGAATTAGCCAAAGTGTGCAAAGCACGCATCGGAAGTGCATTCGAAGGGCCCTCGAAACAAGGTGATTCTGACAGTCTAGAGCCCAGACGAACATGATAAAGAAGCCTCATCGCTCACTTTCACACTCCTCGTCAAATGCTTCGTGTGGGCTGCACTTTTTTTTGTAGAGTTTGGATCTTATGAGTAGGTGTCGAGGGAAGTTAAAATTTTATGCTTGTAATAAGACATTCTCTTCAGTTAGAGAACTCGATTTTTCATATAATGAATAATCTGAGGGCCTCTTTCATTAATGAGGATCATCAAAAAGAGTTTTCAGCTTGATGAAGTGAGAGTCTTCTAGAATTCTTCTAGAAACGGAATTCTTGACCGCCTCGGAAAGGTACCAATTCACCACCTTCAAAAATTTATATAATCTTATATAAGTTATCAATCTCTGATTCTCTGAATATCTGGACCAATGCCTGCGTCCCTGATGCGCTCTATTCGGTCATTCAAGTCTCCGCTCTAAGGAATGAGATAAGCACAAGACTCGGACCATATATCCCCCCCCCCTCCATTTACACCCACATCCACATCCATCCTTTCTGGCAGATGCCTACAGCGCGTTTCATCAGGAACATCAGGAATCCCCCGCCTCATGTTCTCGAATCGGCGTCTCCCTATCAGACTCATCTCCAGGAATCACGGCTACAAAGCGTCGACGAAACCTGCATCACTGAATCTCGTTGTGAAGAAGTTTAGTTCGGGAAACAAAAGGGTAAAAAAAAAAATAAAGCGGCGAATACGAGCGGCAAAAAGTCAGCAGAAAGGGAGGTCGGGAGAGGAAGGCGGCAAAAAATTGGTAGCACACTACACAGGCGCCTCCTTGCAAGTCCGTACTCACTGTACACGAGTATGTCTCTCCGATTCTCTCTTCTTTTCCCTTTTTTTCTGCTTTTTTCTTTTTTATCCCTCTCTTCCTCTCTTCCGCCCCTACACACGTCCCGTGCATGTCCGTTACCACCTTCGTTACCCGAGATACACACCCCTGGTGCCCCGTCCTCGATTCTTGGAACTCGAAATAAGAAACGGAAGATCGGAGATCCCGCGCGAGAATAAAGAGAGGAACGCCTCGAGTGGAAGGAGAGCGAAAGAAAAAAAAGCTGGGGCAGGAATGAAAGGGATGAGGATTTATATAGGGAGAGAGAGGAAGGAAGGAAGGGAGATAAATGTGAGAGGAGGGAAAGAGGTAGATGTAAATTTAGGAGAGGAGATAAAGGAAGAAAGGGGGTAATACTTTTCGATTAAAGTGAGGAAGACATAAAATAGAAGAAAAGATGGATGGGGGTTTAAGGGCGTTCGAAAAAGGGTGAAATACATTAGAAAAGAGAGAAAAGTCGATCCTCTTTTGGAAATACCAAGGGACCAATTGTCTGCCCTATCCGGGCAAGGAATCGGAACGAGATTCTTTCTTTCAGGAATTCACCTCGGTCCAGCATCGCGGACCACGTCGAGGATGACGAGACGACCAAGATCGGGAGACTTTAGTAGGAAGAAACAAGAATTTCAAGAGGAATGATGGCCTCCCTTTCGGGGACTCTACGGTCTTCGGGCGCCGATTGGATTCTGCGATTGGGTCCCAAAAAAGGATCTCTTTAGTCCCTAACCCTGCATGTCCTACCTTCCTCGAATAAAAATGGAGGCGGATCTCATACGGTTCATAAAAGCCTGCTTTAAAACTCTGGACGTCTAGAATGCGAATCTATCTTCTGAAAAGTGGTTCAAAAGTGCTTTTATAGAATTTTTTTGGAATGTTGATTACACATTTTTAGAAAGGTTCTATCAAACTTTAATGCATTAGGATTCGAACCCGCAAGCACGCTACAGTTTGAGCCAGGCAGTTTTTTAGATCCTTACCAAGTTTTTGCAGTTTGACAAATCTACACTGTGGATAAAATTATAAGTAACCACAAGAGAATTGCGCTTGCGCAGTGGATCTGGATGACGCAATTCCATCGGTCGTCGAACCGAAAACCTCCAAGTACCATGTAATCCTTCGGAGGAGACTTTCATTCATTCGGATAGAATATGTCGAATGGTTGTAACTGTAGTGAGGTGTTCCCTGGAAAATGCCCGGAGGCTCTGGGACCAATCTCGGTTAATGGAGACCGTGGAGAACATGGAGACAGTTTTATAATCACTTTAAGGTTGACTAATAGGTCTCTGTTTCAAATTAGTACCAATATTTCTATAATTCCCATCCACAAGAACTCTATCTTATCCTATATCATATATCATATATCTTACACCATTCTAAATTTAAGCAGTTTTACGAAATCTTAAAAAGAGTGGAGAACATCTAATAAAAACTGTTTTCTTTGTTATAGGAAAGATGGCATCGATATGGAGTTTAACTACATCTTTGATGATCCTGATGATGCACTCTTCACTGCTTAGCGCCCATCGCGAGCACAAGGTTCGTTCTTGAGCAATACCTTCCAAATTCACCATTCCTATTTTCATTCTTGAGCTGGGTTTGACTATTCATCTAATTCCAGGTGCACAACATTGTTCTCTATCCGGACAAACAAAGCTGGTGCAAAACAACTCCAATCAAACAAGTAGTCACTTGGCCAGGATGTTCCTCTCAAGAATTGGACAACAACGTCTGTGTGGGTGCCTGTTTTTCCTACATGGTACCTCACAGTGAACCTTCAGCTCCTGGTGATCTGATTCGACCTTACTGTGATTCTTGTCAACCTCTGGATAGTGTCTGGCACACGGTTAGTTCTTATTACAAAACATCTTTAAGAAAATTAAGCAAAGAAACATCTAACAAAACATCTTCTATTATCAGGTGAATCTCGACTGTAAAGACGAGGAAAACAAGCCAACGACAATGCAGAAGAAAGTCCAGATAATCACAAACTGCTCCTGTAGTTCATGTTTGGAAACTTCGAAGATCAAGCCCGACTACAACACCCTTCTTCAAACCCTCTCTGAAGAAGACATCGACAAGAATGTCAACGTAGTCCACGAAACACCAGACCTTCTTCTCAACCCCAACCTGAACGCTTCCAAAAATACAACTAGGGACATCCAAGCCAATGAGAGAATCCGTCAGCTTTTCAAAGAACTGAAAGAATCTGAAAAACTTGATGAGTTCAAAGCCAAAGAACTGTTCTCCAAGATCGAGGAAGAGGAGTTTGACCTTGAGAAGCTGCAGGTGTTGCTCAAGAAGTATGCCAACCTTGATCTGGATGATAAAGAGATACACAAAGTGAAAGAACACCATCAGACTATTCATAAACTGCAAGATGAAGAAGAGGAATTACCATCGCAGCTACCAAATCAACAGCAGCTGCCTCAGGAGGAGGAAGATGATGAAGAACTTCCTCAACCACCACATCATAAGTCTCCAACTTTAATGCACAGGGGACCTCATCATTCCATGGTTTTAGAGTCTGATGTCAAGGAGAAGATCGACGTCGAACCTCATTACCTTCATCCAGCTGTTGCTGGTCAGGAGATCAGCTATCATGACAATGTCCTTGTGGACAAAGCCAAGAAAAAAGACTTCTGAGTTGAAAACTTGGCCAATTTTGTAGGCACTGAGTGGTTAGTTGACGCTGGGCGCCAAACTGGCAGACGCAGAAGAGGAGGGATGGAAAGATGAAAGGAGAGGAAGTGGTTTTCGATTAGTGGATGCGTATGCGTGGCCCGAGATGCATAGATGTGGTGTGTAGGTGACTTTGGTAAAGGGAATGGCAACCCTGTTCAGATCGATCTTCGATCGCTGAGTCTCTGAAGGTATACGACCACAGGTTTCTATACTGTACTAGGTCCCAATTTAGAAAAGGCCATCAAGATTTTCTGTTTCGAAATTTAAACCTAGAAACATTCAATCAATTAAGGTTTAAAACCCCAGAGACCTCTTATGGGGTAAAGTGGCCATCCAAGGCAAAGTGGTCTATTCTCAATAATTTCTTTATTTTCGCAATATTGCAGTCGATTTTTTCCCAAAAAAAGTGTGCTCAGTATCCAGTCGTAAAATCTTGATAGCCACTCTAAAGATAACTTTGGCTGGGAAAACAGGTGCAAAAATCTTCAAGAAAAACAGTATTGTACTTTTCCCAAAATTGTCAGAGGATGTGTTTCCTCTTTAAATAAATTATGGTATTATTAAGATGGTGTTTTTTACCAATGGAAGGAATTTTATTCCAGATACCAATGATGAAAGGAAGTGTTTCTTTTTTATTGAGAATAAATTAACATTTTCCTTTCAAAGGCCATCCAATGTTGATAATTGTTATTGGAGAGACTTTTTGCCAGTTAGTGATGTGGTATGGTGTATAAATCTGTGAAATGACTGGTCTTACGAAAGTGCGGTCAGTTGTAAGGGACGCGTACTCCTTTTTTGTGGGAGGGTAAGACTAGGGGTAAGAGCCGAAATCGTGAAAAAGAGAGAAATTTTAATATATTTAATTATTTTATTTTAATATTATTATTTTTATTATTATTATTATTATTATTATAAATTGTTATTTAACTATCTGATATTAAGAAACCGATCAGCATACGTAATTCACCTAAGTTACATGATAGTCAATAATAGTGCGATACGTACTTTCGTTCTCCATATCTTTCCTGTTGGTTTTTACCTATCTGCTTTACCTACACTGTATTCTCGATGGAGAATAAAATCATGAAATTGATTAATGGTAATTTGTAATTTCCCGATCCTGAAAATATCGTTAAATATTATATTGAATGATCAATATTGTCAAATATTGAATGAAAATATAAAATGACTGGAGTCTGCTGCATGGAATTAGAATATCGTCTCTTTCAGGGCCGTATGGTCGCCGATGGTATCGGAACTACATTCTCTTATCTCGTGATCGTTTATAGGCGCCGATAGTAAGAAACTCATAAAGGCTACCGAATTCTTAAACTGGGGAACCGAAATATCCCAAATTATCGTGATACCGTTTCTCGGCGACCTACAGCGGCGCAGGCACAGCAGGACGTTCACCAATTGGGACCAGTAACATTATTTTATGGGAAAAAAAAATCAATTCGTTGGACTTCTGGCTAATAGAATGAATTTACATTTAAAAATAATTAATGTAATATTCTCAAGAAATGTATAGTGAATTTGCAGTTGTTTATTTGTTTGTCAGAAATTAATGAATGGAATTAGTGAATGTTGAATAATCGTATTAAAATATTCGATAGTCACGTTGGAATATGCGGCCCTGATTGATAGAGTTTAAAGGGAACCAGTAGTCACTGATAAGAACCGGAGTCGAATGGGGCATACCTCGTCCAATCGGTTCTTACAACCGACGAATCGTAGCAAATCTTTTTTCTTTTTTGTACTGTTTGATCTTTTGTTTCGACTTCAGTGAGTTGCGTGCTGACGCAAAAGTAAGTCGCGCGCGACACGTGAATCGCAAAAAACGATATAATGTAGTTCGATTAACGAGAGTTCGATTTCGGCCGCAAGTGCTTTTCGCCGGTATGCCAACGGATCTTTTAAATTTTCGACTTTTTGCTTATATCAATTCTTGACGAATTTTCATACTTTAAAAGTCTATGAAACAACGCAGAGCATGGATATTATGGACGGTAGGAATATTTATTTTTAATGATAAGAAAAGCGCTTATTTATAATTATACACAAAAGAAGAACATGATGTTAAACAAGGAAAATAGGTGTAAACAAATAATGAGTGTCCCTGAAAAATAAATAGACTGTTATTTCACGTAACTTTGGCACAAAATAGTGTCCTTCTTAAATAATTGTCACATTTATTTTGATGAAATTAATTTAATTTACTGTTATTGTGTCAAAAGCAAGCCAAAAATGAAAAATTACTCATTTTCGAGAAATATGGATTTATATTAATAAGATTGATTGATTTTATAAGATAATCCTGAAAAGCATTAATAATATGACATTTTGACTGAAAATATAAGATTAACTTTGACATTCATTGTCACATTTTATGAGCAGCATAAATGACAGTTTAAATTATCCTCGGAATTATTTCAATTCTGAAAACAAGTTATTATTGGAAATACAAATGTGTCTTGAGGAATTTCCAGAGTATCTTGGATTTGCTATGAAAACACGTGTTTTTCCAAACGTAGACTTTTTATCGCTAGATGTGATCAAGAGATATAATTAAGTATCTTCGGAAAATTAATTTTACCAATTTTTGATATATACTGTTAAGTATATATCCCACGGATTATTTAAAATTGTATTTGTCCTCTTGACTGTTATTCTAGAATTAATTAGAGATCTTTTATTCTATGCGTAAATAATTATTGTGACAACTAATATTATCGTTTCTGATCAGAAATTTAGGCTTGGAATCTGTTATTGTCAATACTTTTTATCGGTTATAGATCAATTTTTTCCCATTGCCAAAAAACAGATTTTTTCAATTACCGTTGAAGGAAATCATTAAAATGCAATAAAGATTATATAAATTTTGAAATGAAATTATAATAATAGTCAAAACCGGAAGTAATTTCCTTAATTTTCATTATTTTAGTTGACAAAAAAACGTTCACTCGTTCTAAACAACTGAATGAGGATTGTCGAATCATTGTTTTATTATCGTTAGTGTCAAAATTCTCGTGAGCAGTGGCCATGACAGTTTCTGGTAAAATTCTGAAAATATACTTATGTATAAATAAATATTGAACCAATTGAATTAAAATTGAAATGAATAATCGGGTTCATTCAATCCAGAAATTTCTTTACAAAAATTTCCTCCAGGCTTTTTATATATCTCACGCTTATTTGATAACCCAAAAGTTCACCAAAGTTCAGTTATGTACTTATGATACATTTAGTTATATGACCAGATATGACATTCCTAAAATCTTTAAACCAGTTTAATTAGCTAATAATATTTTCCACTGATTTCCTCATAGATTTCAAAATTAACTATTGCCAAATGTCAACTGGACTTTTCAAACTTGAATGCATTCCAAGTTTTTGAGTCCTCTACATTTGGCAAATCAAAGCCTTCATCTTTTTGCGCGATAAACATGTATCAAAAAGATCAAGGATTGATAACTAAATCTGAAAGGCTTGAGATTGGAAATGTATTGCTTGTAAAAGTAGTTTTATTAAAATGTTCAACTATCGAGTAAATAAATTATATTTGCAGGAAAATAAGATAAGAGACAGAACAATACAAACAAGACCATCAATCATAAAATTCTGCAATATTGACTGCACGCAATTGAACACATTTTCTTCTTTAACACCTCCATTAGACTTATCAATAAATTCCTTTTATAGCCCTTCATTTTCTAAGTGAGAGCACTATCTTCTGTTTAAGTTTGATTTAAACTTTAATTACGGAAAAGTTTAAAATCGCTTAAATTTAACAAAATATAAAATTACATTTTAAATGGAAGATACTTTCAAGGCCTGTGGTAATTGTAGAATAAGATTTAGCTTAAAATAAACTCAGTGAAAATAGATAGTAGTAAAAGCTAAAAGAGTACGATCCAAGTCCTAACTTTGGCTATTGAGGTAACATTTCAGAAACCTTATTTACGTGATTTCAAGGCATCAATATCGATTCATAAAATTACTATCTTTACTAGATTCTAAACTCGACTGGTGATTAATCTTTGTACAGCCGATCTGATAGTCTTGGCAAAGTTTCACCAGCTGACTGATCATTTAAATTTCACCGAGTCCAATTGTAAAAATAGATTGGAGGTCAGTGTCTACTTCGGGTTCCTTTTATACTCATACAGTATATAAAAGCAGATTTTCTTCGAATCAATCTTCTTTCATTGATTAGGCAATATTTTGCAATGTGAATGAAATTACTAATTCTCCAATTCTCTAAAAATTGGAAAACAATTCCATAAAACCTAAAAAATATATAATCCGAGTGAATGCGATAAAAATTCAGGATTATCTTACTTTAATGCAGTTACATAAAATTTCCATCACAATAATGCATTTTGCAAATTTTCACATAAAAGATGGAGTTACTAAACCCTGAATGCATCTGTAACCACATATTACAGTTATGTTATTAGTTATAGCGGCATTTAACTGTTATATAACATTCTCGTAACATTTATATAACAAAATGTCCAAAAAAGGTAAAATTCACGAAAGTACACTTCCGGAATGGAGAGTTATATAAAATAGACTATATCCTTCGGAACGTGCGCATAGGTGTGAAGTTTCGAGGCATTTGGCACGTGCTGGTTTGATAATGAAAGTTATCTTGAAGGCAGTATATACTCACGTAGTAGGTCTGCCGTTCAATAAGATTTACGTAGAATACGTAACGTTCTCCGTACGTTAACGTTATACTCGCACGTAAAATGAGCTTTAATTCGAGGGACTGCAAAATAGAATAATAGAGTTCATCGAATCTATTGGCACCCGAAGCAATACCAATGATTTGATATAAAAACAAGTGTACGGTGAAGAATCAAGTAATTAATAGGACCTTGAGAGTGGGAGGAAGATTTATTATATTCATATAAATGAGTCACGGACTCGACGTCGGCGACGACGCCAACGTGGCCATTGTAGTTTACCCCTACCCGAGGCCCCTGAGGCTTGGGTAAAGTTGGCCTGGAACGAGGGCCGTCTCAAAAAGTGGTAGAAGATGCCCCTTTAATTTTTTAATGATTTTATTATATATTCTCCTTGCAAAAATATAATATACTTCTTAAAATTCAGGTTTTTCATCCCAGGAGTCAAAATTAACTGTTCCAGAGCAAATTTGATTTAATTCAAATTTCCAATGTTTAGAGTTATTAATGTTGTTCTTAAATAAAATTTATGGTATGGTATATAAGCGATTTATTTCATTTTTATAAGAAATCATGCGATCTGCATAAAAGTCCCTTTTTCAAGATGGCGGACAGGACCAAATTAGGAGAAATGAAGCTATTTGCTTCATAATTAAGCGATTCTTAAATTTTTTGAGCATTTTTTGGTTCCATATTGGCTCGACATTTTCTTTTATTTGAGATTTACAGAAACATGTAATTTTAGAAGGAAATTAATGAAGCTGATGATAATTTCGTGGAATAAAGATTATTATTAGAACAACTGATAATTTCTAAGCTATTTTTAGACAATATTTATAAGCAGATAAGTTACATAACTACATTTTATCATTGCATATATAGTATATATCATTGCAGTGCAGAATTCTTGCCTTAATATTCATTATCTAATCTTAGTAATGTGACCAAACACAATCATCAAAGATTTATTTTAAGCATGCACAAGTGTTTCAAAAATATGAATCATATTGCATTACTCTTTTCTTTAAATTGAATTTTATTACTCATAATCTCAAAAACACGACAGTATTGAAGTTATGCACAAAGAAGACATAAAAATGAAGACATTGAAGACACTCATCCTGACCCCATTAGTTTTGACCGATTCTGGTCCAATTTTCACCCTGAATTTTGTATGCACCAAGAATACTATTTTAAAATGAGTTCTCAAATTTCCCCAATCGATTTTTGTACCAGCCTATTCCAAAATATAAAATACATACAGCCCTGAATGTGGTAGAGAGACTCAGAGAATGGTTGCGCGCAAGTCTTCTGCTAATGCCAAACGATTCCCCTAATTCGTTTGCGTCTGGAAACTAGGATAATTGAAGCTCACGTCTTGCAGCTGTCGACTCAATTCAACGCAAATTCCAAGTGCAAGAATTGAAACCAAGATATCATACGTGTTCATCCCGAAAAGTCATAAAAAATCAAGTGAAATTTGAGACACAATCCGTAGAACCGGTGCCAGTCAAGGCTGTTGCAGTGAAAAAGGTGCACGCCATCTTTCCTCGACAGCATGTAATACCCACGATACCCACACACGTTTTTCAACTAGACGACTCAGCATTTAAGTGAAATTGTGCAGTGACAAAAGTCCTCAGTTCCGTCTAATCTTTCAGCTCACGCGAGCTGAAATGTCTCAGCGACACGTGTCGTCATATTCCTAAATGAACGATCATCAGTGAAAGTGCAATAGATGCAGTACCTACTAAAACTAAATCTTTTTTTAAAACAATAACTTCCAAAAAGAGGTCTTTTTATTTTCCGTTTCCTCATTTAATTTAGTTCAAGGAATTCCATTCTCCATTTTTATTCTGAGTTCCATCAGCATGAGCAACATGTTTGGGATTAACGACCATTCTGCAGTTTTCTGTGTTCTTAGAAGTCCCAAGGAGGGTGAAGCTTTAAAACGGATCATCTGAATATCTAATCACGTGAAAATTGATATCAAATTATAGAAATTAATAATAATTAACATAGCCTTCCATTTAAGAGTGCAATAGACTATAGAGAGTATCAGCTCTCGAGCTTCCAGTACTTAAACGTTGAAGTAGTTAAAAATTCAGTTTTTCAATTTGAAAACTTCTTTTGACTGCGGGAGTTGGTCCCGGAAAGTGGCGCCACCGTTACTAGAAATTCAAAAGGAAGAAGGGACCTTTTTGTTGCCGATCGTCCCTCCGACGGCAGTTAGGATACATCCCTAACCCGTAATGTATTTGAGATCGCACTTAGGAGCAACAGGGAGGCACGAGTACAAAAGAGAGGCGACCCAGCTTCATCACCTCGACGCTGACTCATCATCAGCCGAGCTCATCAGGAAGAGATCCAGGACGCCGGAGTCCTGCAGGAGGAACGAAGTCGCCTTCTTCAGGGCGCAGGATTCCTTCTTCCAGGCGCAGGATTTGCTCGAGGAAGCGATATTAGAGCGCGGAATGAGCGAGGGTGAACGAGCAGTTACGACGCCTCGCATCGGATGGCGAAAACTCACTGATCCTGGTGACTGACACGATATCTCTAAGTTTAAGGGCAGCCCGAAACGATAGCAAAAGCTGCAAACCCTTCTAGATCCTGAGGAACCGACTTTGTCAAGAAAGATTCCCTTTCTCAAAATACCCCTGAGAGGAAGATCCTGACCCTTTTGGAAAAGGGAATTCCAGCGGAATCCTGAACCTTTGACGAGTTTGAGAATATATCCGGGTCTAATCAGTTTTAACAAATGCAAGGGATCAACATCGTGACGAAAACTACAAGAATCCTGAAAAGAGTCCCAAAAATGGAGGGTAATCGGTGTCGGTAGCAGACGCCCTTACCGGAAAGAGCGGTAAAAGCCACATTTCCGAATTCAATATTCTTCCTGGGAATTTAAGGGAAAGAGGAGGATAGGGACTGGGATTCTTGAGACATTTATACAGTCACGGGATTGAATGATCTGTGATCTTGGAATGATCTAGTGTTACCAATTAAGGACAATACTTAGAACTCACTAATTGATAGATCATATTGTCATAGCATATTATCATTTCGGTAGTGATAGAAATAGTCTTCATAAGTAGAAGAATCAAGGGAAAGAAGTTTATCGGTTGTGCCAAAATCATTGGATCTTGTTAGTGAAGTTTGAGTGAATTTTTGAAGAGTTTGAAAATTTTTGGAATTGCAAGATGCCTGCAACACCGAGTAAACTCAATCTAAGCTTCGGCAGGAAAAACTACAGTGTTTTCGGCGCCAAGGTTTCCTCTGGAAGTAACATGGAACAACAGCGTGAACAAAAAACAGAATTGTTAGAGGGTAAGGGTCGTCTTTGCGGTATATTTAGATATTTTCTATTTACGAAGAAAATCTGCAAAATTTCCGTGAGCAACTGCTGGGAATTACAGAGTCAATGACTGTATGATTCATCATTTAACCCAGATTCCTGTCATCTGATCATGCTGCTTGAATCAGCAGACTTGTTTATTAATTCGATTTTTTAGCGGCCCTCACAGAAGTTGTAAACAATTTAATTACCGCTGATTCTTAAATTCCCTTGGTTAAACGCTTTAATTAATGATTAAGGAAAGCATTCGATTTATTCGAGAGTTAGAGACAATTAACTATTAAGAACTGGCTTATTTGCTCCAGTCGACAATTATTTGAATTTTGATTTTGACACCAGATAAACCTACACCATAAATACAATATTAGTCTTATCAATTTTCATAATCATACAAAATTTTCCAGTTTGTTTTTATTAGAATTGCGATAAGATCTTATCACTTAGAGAAACTGTGTTTTATAACTGAGGACTGCATTATGTTTTTTATTGTATAAAGCTATTAAAAGAAATATACCGTTATTCCTTGTAATATTACTTGGTATAAACTGTCCTAAAAAAATTTCAATATCGTTACAAAATTAAAGAGGAATATTTGATTATTGGGAATTATTGAAATTTATTCAACTGGAAAAGTATTTATTCAACAGATAACACCAAAAATATGGTTGTCTTGATGATATCTATATAATTGTATGATTGTGTAACGTACATTGAACATGAAATTTACTTTTTTCTCCACATGGCGTTTAAAAATGGTCATTTACAATTCTAAGCGTATCCTTATGCAGCATAATTACAAGTAGGATTATTAAAATAGTGAAGGACGATTAAACCATGCCTGTCCAAAGTGGAATTTGCTCGACTCGGTCAGCTGCTCGAAATGTAGAGAAAGTTCAGTCACTATGGGGCAGTGCAAGTGGACGTGTGTTACCATCCTGATACAATTCCATGAGTGTTAATCAAAATTTCTCGATTGCAGGAACCAGAGGCAATGGCCTCATTCATCTCAAGAATGGCGTGGATTATGTCAATCCAGGCGAAGAGGATCAGATGGAAATTTACGGGTGAGTTGTGTTTTCTTTAAAAGAAAAGAGATTTCAATGGCAATCAACGTTGCCAATTAAGAGTCGCCATGTGAGCTGAAAAAATCTTACATTCACCTTCTCTGAAGTAGCACTTTGTCAGAATAGTCATGTGACTAGGTAATTTCCATTACGTCATTCCCTGAGAAATGATAATACCTTATTTTGAAAAGATATAAAGTTTCAGAAATCAGAATATCAAATAACATCTGAATTGCATGTGTCTCTCATTTCATCTATAGAAACGCGATTGTTTCTTCTAAGAACAAACCTCGAAACAATTACATGTTTAGTAGCTGTTTAGCTCTGAATACTAATGATGTGCTGATCTAGTGACCTTTCTGATTGTAGGTACAAACGGAATACAATTCATACTGCCACAACGTGGTTTCTGATCTTCATCACAGGAGGACTACTTAGACTGATTTTTCATTGGATACCGCATTTAATGTTGTTGGCAACGCATTCAAAGTGTTCTTTGGAAGAGGCTGATACCGTCTTGTTGGTAGAGAAATTTCAGGGCAAGCATTCAAGTTACTATGTGAAGAAGTTAAAGACTCTGACTGCTCAGGAAGTATCGTACGTGTTATGTAATTATTGACTCATCATTTTATCATGAATAAGAAACTTCAATTAACTGGTATCGATTTTTTAATTCTAGGAAATCGTCTTCAGACGGAGAGTGTCTGATTGACAATGAACCCTGGTCGGAAAATGATAATATTATCACAGTCACGGAAGGCAAGGACATTCCAATGTTATCCGTTCATTTTACCGGAGGACACTTTAAATGTAGGGAAATCATTTCTTTTCACTTTTCCATTTCTTAGAGTTTAAGGAATTCATGAATTTTGATTAACAGTAGAGAATATTTGATTTCAGTGGTTCCATCAATCATTACATTTAACTGCAAGAAAGTCATTTACATCTGGGACACTGAGAAATGTGAATTTGTTAAGCTCAGGGGTCTCGATAGTGGAGTACTTACTTCATCAATGCATCAAATGTCTGGACTGAGTTCAGTTGAACAATTTATGAGGTAAAAATACTGCAAATTAACATACCCTACAACTGTACCCTAAACTAACAGCATCTTCTTAAAAACTTGAGCTTAATCAATTGATTATTCACTTTACAGACGCAGTGTTTATGGAAACAATGAAATAGTTATCCCAGTAAAAGGAATTTTGACCTTGCTGTGTCTGGAAGTTTTGAATCCATTTTATGTCTTCCAACTTTTTAGCTTTTGCCTTTGGATTGCGGACGACTATGTTTATTATGCGATGGTTATCCTCATGATGTCAGGTTTTGGTGTTGGCATGGCTGTTTTACAAACTCGTCGAGTAAGTTGTCTTTGAAGAATCAGTTTTTCCTAATAATAGTCAGATGTAGCGGTTTTAGCATTGCTTTTATTTATATTTCAGAATCAACATAATTTACGAACTACAGTTGCGTCTTCCGATGTAGCCGAAGTGCTACGTGACCGAGCACAAGGTCACACTTCAACAGTACCTGCAGAGCGCCTAGTCCCTGGAGATATATTAGTCATTCCATCTCATGGTTGCCTGATGCCCTGCGATGCGGTTCTTCTGACCGGAAATTGTATTCTGAATGAATCAATGCTAACAGGAGAGTCGGTACCTGTCACAAAAACGCCGATTCCTTGCTCCAACGAAATCATGTATGATACCAAAGAACATGCGAGACACACACTTTATTGTGGCACGAAGGTCATCCAAACTAGATACTTCGGATCTGAAAAGGTAATTTGGGAAAAACGTGTAATTTATATTCTTAAGTTATCCTAAGTAAATCCTAAGTAAATATTAACTTGATTATCTCTTCATAGGTCCTAGCAGTAGTTATAAGGACAGGATTCAACACCAGCAAAGGAGGATTGGTCAGGTCGATTCTCTCCCCACCGCCAGTGGACTTCAAGTTCGAACAGGATTCGTACAAATTCGTAGAGATGCTTGCCTGTATCGCTAGCATTGGAGTGATCTACACTATTATAACTAAAGCCATGCGAGGGGTTTCCAGTAGAGACATAACCCTGGAAGCCTTGGATCTCATCACAATCGTAGTACCGCCAGCATTACCTGCTGCCATGACAGTTGGGCGCTTGGTAGCTCAAAGTCGATTAGAAAAAAATAGAATCTACTGTACTAGTCCTCGAACCATCAATGTTTCAGGCTCGATTGATTGTGTCTGCTTCGACAAAACTGGCACTTTAACAGAAGATGGCTTAGATATGTGGGGAGTGGTTCCCATCTCTACGGGGAAGTTCCAACACCCAGTGAAAGACATTCCGTCTTTACCATTAAATGATGTACTTATCGGAATGGTAACTTGTCATGGAATCACGATTATTGAAGGTCAACGAGTTGGTGATCCACTGGATTTGAAGATGTTTGAATCTACTAACTGGACACTAGAAGAACCTAATGTGTCAGATACCTCCAAGTTTTCGATGTTGTTCCCAACAGTTGTTCGCCCTCCAAAAGGATCCAATTTCCTTGATAAATCCTTGAGCGAAGTGACTATCTCTCCCATGAGGCACAACTCTACTACTTCTGATGTGGCTGAGAAATATGAGAATATTTCATTGACTAATATGGACAGTGCTTTCACTGATTCGACAGTTGACTTGGCTGATCAGGGATTAGAAATTGGTATCGTTAGGCAGTTCCCCTTCACATCGAGTCTCCAGCGCATGAGCGTCATCACTAGAACACTAGGAGCCAATCATTATGATCTCTACTGTAAAGGCAGTCCGGAAATGATTCTTAGTCTTTCGAAACCAGAATCTAGTACGTTTTCTAAAATTCTAACTAGAATGACTTTTTGAAATACTTCTTGAAAGTAGGAGTTCAACTAATGATTTTTTTATTATTTTCCAGTTCCATCAGACTTCAACAGTGTTCTTCAGGAGTACACTTCGGAAGGATACCGGGTAATAGCTCTAGCGCACAAGTCTCTAAACCGCTTGACATATGCGAAGGTTCAACGAATTGTACGAGAAGTTGTCGAAACTGACTTGACTTTCCTAGGCTTCGTAATCCTTGAAAATCGACTGAAACCCGAAACAATGCCTGTGATATCCGCTTTAAACGCAGCATCTATCAAAATTGTTATGGTGACTGGTGACAATATGCTAACCGCACTCTCCGTCGCTAGAGATTGCGACATGGTGAAACCAGGATTACCTGTTATAGCGGTGGCCACAATCTCACAGCAAAATCAAACTAAACCTCAGGTATACTTCACTAGAAGCGATAGCCAAAATAGTCCGATGTCTCCCAATGGTCAAGGGGATCTCAGCGAAATGACTGACCTAAATAGTGTCGTTAGCCTTGAAACTATTGAGAGCGGTTCCTTCACCAATCATCAGACTGGGAATGATTTGAATTATCTTTCCGACAAGTAAGCATTGCAATTTATCCAAAACCTTTTCGCTTTTCAAGTACAATGCTTAGACTAATGCAATTGTTCTTCTGCTTTCTAGGGTATATCATTCAAAGAACAAATACGCCTTCGCACTGACTGGAAAGACTTGGGCTATGATCAAACAACACTACCCAGAGCTCATACCAAAATTGGTGACGAGGGGAGCAATCTTTGCGAGAATGTCTCCTGACCAGAAGCAACAACTTGTTCAGGAACTGCAGGCCTTAGGATATTACGTAGGTTAGTAAAGTGTATAAACCTTTTAATCTGCGAATCTTCTACATTTGTAATCATCTTCCAATTCATCCATTCTAAATCAATCAATTTGTCTTTTACAGCAATGGTTGGTGATGGAGCCAACGATTGTGGGGCTCTAAAAGCAGCACACACTGGGATTTCCCTATCAGACACCGAATCATCAGTAGCGTCTCCCTTCACCAGTCGAGAAACCAACATCTCCTGTGTCCTAACAGTGATTCGAGAAGGTCGAGCAGCTCTAGTAACCTCCTTCGGAATTTTCAAGTACATGGCTGCCTACTCTCTCATCCAGTTCGTCTCAGTGATGCTCCTCTATGGAATTGAATCCAACTTAACAGACATCGAGTTCCTCTACATAGACCTCCTCATCATTTCCATCTTCGCCTTCTTCTTCGGTAGAACTGAAGCTTACGACGGACCTTTAGTCAAAACTCCACCCTTAAATAGTCTCTTCAGCTCGACTCCAATCATCAGCCTCCTGATCCAAATCATCTTGGTCTCTTTCTTCCAGTACATCAGCCTCTGGCACCTTCGACAAATGGAGTGGTTGACACCTTTCGATATCGCCTCTAAAGGCAAAGATGACGTTGCCTGTCCCGAGAACTACACCATCTTCATCATCAGCTCCTTTCAGTACATCATGCTCGCTGTCGTCTTCTCCAAGGGTCCTCCATACAGAAAATCGCTCTTCACTAACTACGGACTACTATCAGCCTTCATCCTCCTCACATTATTTTCAACCTATCTAGCCGTCTACCCCTTCGACTGGCTCAAAAACCAATTCGAACTCGACGTCCCTGAAGACATGAACTTCCGTTTCATCCTCGTCGCCTACGGAATTGCAAACTTCATCCTCTCTATCCTAGTCGAATACTTCTTCGTGGAATACCTTGTCTTCGGAAAACTGAGATACCTCTGGTTCAATATCGAGAAATCCAAGCGGAAATTCCTCGCTATAGAAAGGAACATGGCTCGAGATTTAAAATGGCCTCCTCTCTCTCAGGAACCTCTGCCGGAAGCAGCTCCTGATATCTTAATCAGGCAAAACGTCACTGAGATTAAAATCGAAAAACGGATCCCCGAACCTTACGTCCCACCAGATGTCGGCTTCCTCAACAGTCCTGTCAGTGGAGACTTCAAGAGATTCGGATCAGCCAGAGAAGTGACCTTGAATCCTCGATCTTTGTTTAATGATAGAAGGAATACTGTTTCGATGCAGACTGTTCCATGCTTTGAGGATCAGGACCTGAGTCTTAAACATCAGCAACTGGAGCTTGCCGTGAAGAGAAGACATAATTCTGAATCGGAAAATGGAATAAATCAGTATGAGAGGCCTTCCAGGGTCCACAACACCAATCCGATTGCTACTTTACCAAGGAGTACTGTGACTGGTCAGCAGCAGAAACTTAGAGAATTCAAGGATGTCCTTATTCACAAAAGCGAGGACACACAAATTAGGTCCAATACTCAGAGCGTCCTTGAGCTTGATATCCTGCCGTCCTGAGATCCGGTGTCGCTCAACTTTCCGTCTGATGAAAGGATCTGGTCACAATTTCGACAATGGTGCTATCATGCCCTGCTCGTCCCTCTCGAGCTTGACTTGTTCAATCAAGATTGCATTTATCGAGTCTGGGCACCTCTTATTGTCAGATTCTGGTTTCTTTGTTAGCGGAAACGCGGGCCAGGAGTTTGTATATAATATATTATTATTGTTGTTGCTAGTGTCCCTGTTTTAACTAGAGTCTTCTTTTAAATACAGAGGGAGGTTGCATCCTAATAGATTTTACTGCCTTTTTTTGATAGTAAAGTCTTCTGCGATATAAGCTCTCTCAGAGTCCCCTTTTTATTAGTATTGCAATTGCCCTCTCGAGAAAGTATTATTATTATTGTTTATCCAGAAGATTTTTTTGACGCGACTATAGACATAACGATAGAAACCTGGTTGTTTTTGAAATATTTTCTGCCCTTCACAGGCTTTATGCCGAATTGTTGGGCTTGGTCTGTTGGGATCTGGTCGATCCTGAAAAAACTAAATACTAAATTAAGTATGGGTTGAGAGGATTGATTCATTTCGCTGTAAAGGTTTTCATACCATATACATGAAATAATTTATAAAAAGGTATTGTTACCTATTTACAAACAAATAAAGGATTCCAGATTTCTACTTACTTGCATAGTGGATAAATTATATATATATATATATACATTATATCTATTGATACGAACGAATGGAATGAATCAAGCTTCCAAAAAAGTTTAACCAAACGTTTTGAAGCTTTAAATATTTATATAATATATGTAATATTATCGGATATTTAACAATAGTTATTTTGACCCCAGCAGACACAGTGAACGGAAGAAGTAACTTTTAGGTTGATGATAAAATGTATTATCACTGATTTCGCTTGTCGGAAAAAAAAAATAAACATATATATAGGAAACGTTTAGCAAATAATATTATAACGAAATATATATGTATATTAAAAAAAGACGTCGGCAAAGTTTTACAATTTGCTGTTTGTCGCTCAACAACCACAAGGAGAATTAGGTAAATTTATTATACAAGATTAATGTGTACTTATACACGCAAATGTATACTTAATCGCATCACCAGGCACTGATGATGACGTCATGGATTTATGTTGAGGAGTGGCGACTATCGAATAAAGTATATTTGTAACGCAACTCCAAATTTTGAGTTATATTATTAATAGTTTTACTATTTACCTACTTTGCACACTATTGTATTCAAAATTGAATTACTTATGCATGCTGAAACTTCATCAATTTGAGATGCAAAGTTTGGCAATTTCAAATTTGCTAAGTTTTCATTGTGTGGAGTAAATTCATTATTGATTCCTCAAGAGATTCCATTGTTAGGAAAAGTTAGACAAGTTTGCTAACAGTGAGAATAATTTGTCAGATTTGTTTAGCATTTTTTTTTTAGTAAGTATTTTTGAAGTAAATAAATATAGTACTAATAATATTAATAAAATATTAATAAAATATTATTAAAAGACACATTATTTATCTTTGGTTCAGCATTTATTGACAAGTCGGTTATTGTACATTGGATTAATTATACCTAACTGATAATTAACATACACGTAGACTAGAATATTCATGTTGTCTCGACGGGCTCAGAAATTGCATTTTCTATTCATTGCACGTTACATTCGCCCTAGAGTATTGTATATATTATTATGTCAATCTCAATAAGAAACTGACAGATTTAGTTCTATACGAACGTACCTTCAACTACACGTATATAAATCAATTAATTGTTCCCTTTCCCTTACAAGTTACATAACTACGTCTTGAGTATTTTGTTGGCAAGATTGAGCATAGCTCAATAAAATAGATGTATACACTATACATCTATTCAGATTATTGATATAATATACCTTAAACTAAAGATAACATTTTTATGCGTAAAAAAAATGTGCAAGATACAAAAAGATACACAAATCGTAGTGTTTAAAAATCCTCGATTGAGCAAATGAGTCTTTTTTATGGCACATTCAAAAGTTCAAATTTCATTAACTAACTTATCGGTCGTAAACTGGAAATTATGAATATGTTATAAATTTTAAATGCCTGAATTGACTAGTTTTACAGTTTGGCATGACTAATATCTGCAATTTACTTAAAAAAAATTAAAAGAAAATAATACTTTTTCTATCTCAAATTAACTAAAGGAACCCTAATTTTATGAGTTTTCAATTCACTATCACTATTAATAAAAAATATTGTATCTATCCCATTTTCATTTTAGAACTTAATCTTAATAAAAAACTTCGCGATTATAAACATTTGTTCGGATTAATTCTACCTTTGATTTTTTGATAGACGTTCATATCAGGCATTGGCAATATTATAGTAATATATCAAATATATTTAGTGCACAATGATTACTGATCGTCAGCATTGGGTTGAGTAGACAAGATCAGTGCCTCGGAACATCGCGTCGATCATCGACTTCCGGTTGAACTTCCCTCCTCTCGACTTTATAACAGCAAGGACTTGTTGATATCTGCTCCAAGCAGTCACAGAAGCTGTCTCGCTTTCCGGTGAACCGTTTTCATCCTTGAACTTATCGTCCACTTCCGGCCACTGATATGTAGCTGCCGGAGATTGACAAGCTCTTTCTGTGTCTGGAATCATCTGTAATATTAAATAATATTTAATATAAAATTATACTATCATAATATTTCTATATTACTTTATAAATTTTACATTTATGAAGTATTGAAACAATGTTTTCGTGGGGTGTAGTACAACTCTAACTCTCAGTCTCAACCCCCTGAAATCAATACTCGAAGAGCCTTCCGCAATATTACTACGGATTCCCCGTAACCAGATTTATGATCTCAATCTCATCCTGTAAAAAATTCTACCTTCTGAAGGTAAACCGGAAACAGGAAATTTATTTTCCTTTGATAGAAGGATTCACAATTATCAAAGAATCTTTCAAAAGTGATACAATGTAAAGAATAATGCGAATAATAAAATGCGAAAGATATCAGAAATTTCAATATCAGAAATCAAATTTCGATTACTTAATCTGTAAAATATATTTATGAACAATTCTAAAATCTCATTATTATAGGTATATATATATTTGTGTTTATATTTCAAGGCCTACCTTGTGTTTACTTTGAAGCTTGTTCTTGAAACTCTGATAAATTGCCTCCCACCGAATTTCGGGCCTCACAAAATTGCAATATTCCAAAAGCGTATTTTCCTTTGAATTTTGAGTTTAAAATATTAGTCTAACGTTTAGCGCGTTGCCTAAGCTAAGAGCGACTGAAACGGACTGAAGTGACTGAACTGAAAGAAAATCGACGCTGTGCATCAGCTGGGGTCGCAGTGACGCCCCCTCTACAAGAATTACCAGAAGCCCACATGTGAGGGCCATATGGGACCGTTCGTGACATAACTGAAGGTTTCCATCTCCCTTTTTATTTGGTCAGTTTGAACCCAGGTTTGAACCCTTCGACGAAACAGCCAACAGCACTGGGACTGCTTCCGGCTTCCGGTTGTTCGCGTGTCACTCACACCTTCGACACATTTTCTTGGCTTCCTGCGTCCTAGAAATTTCAAACAGGCCCAAGGTGGTCCCGAAAATAAGGCCCAAATCTAAGAAAACATGTATTCAGGTCATGATGATTAATGGATGGAAGATTTTGAAATAAAGCATTTCTATTGAAATTTAATTTTAATTTTAAGGAAAGCGACTTTAATTATTGGATCAAATATAGATGTAGAATCGTAGAATTTATAGATGTACAGGAAATATGTTGGTAGAGTATCGTCTATCATCAGCATCAACATAGGGGCTAAGGGCTTATTGTGCAATGTGCACAGAATCGAGTAAATTGGCTGAATTGCTTCGTCTGGGAATGCTGATACCCGCTTCTTATTACATATATATATATATATATATACGAAACTAACATTCAGATCTAGCTTTTTGATAGAGTAAAATTTAATAACTCTAAATTCAGTTAGAATGCAGACATCTAGATATTGGTAATAAGATTATTATGTGTATTTTATGAAATAATAAAGTAAATGAATTGCAATCTCGTAAAAGCACAAATTAAATTAAACAGATTTTAATTTACAAAAGATTTACTTTCAATTTAATTTAATTTAACATTTCGTGTTTTTAATTAAGAAGCGAGGTGGCAATCTTCACTTTAGCACCGGCATAAAACCAATAAAGTTTCACGGCTCGTTTGATTCGCGCAATTAACCGGGCTACCGATGTATGTGCGTGTCTTTGAATTTATCAGGATCGCTTTTTTTAAGAAAGCGATCCGCTCGTAAAGTTAAAAGCCACGAATCGGTGATTTTGGACGTGACCACGTCTGTGGCTGACCACTTTGATATTCGAATAAAAGAAGTCATTTCACTTGCTTTTTAATGGATGTCCCATCAAATCATATTAGGAGTTTTATTTCTTCTTCGCTTTTGAGCCGTTCTATTAATTATAGGCTTTCATTTTTTGGTGCAAGTCACACCATAGAAAACCGAGGAAAAGGAAATTTTTCCAAATACCACCCAGCAGACACGCGTCGAGGATTTGCAGATGTCAGACACGCTTCTGTCTGTAAGCAGTGAATTAGCACAATACGAATGAGGCGCAGGTGATGGCAGTATGGTTTGAAAACCACAGAGATGTGAGATATTTAAGTAAGACCTTAGAACGCCTGTCGTTTTTTGCAAAAAATGAAGAGTCTTGGTTTTATTACCTTTATTCGTTTGGACGATGGGGACGTGGTTGAATGTGCTCCCGATTAAGTTCAGAAACTCGTCCGTGAGAAGCTCTACTCGACGTGACTGAACTTTGTTATTTTTTGCGAAATTGTTTAAGAATTGGGACAATTTTCCCGGGAGATAACAATTCGCAAAAATCTGGAATACCCATTGAATAAGAAATTAAATAAACAGAAATAAATATGAATTTTGTATTAATAATTTACCAAAAGGAAATGCGGAAGGATTATGAAGTTCGGAAATCATCGATTGCGAAATGATCGATTGAAATTGAAATTGCTTGGATTGAAATTATAATTCGGTTCTTAATAGCCAATCGGAACAATGATGTATCGCGCTATGGGGAGCCGGTTGTTGAGGGCGCGTGTACCATAAAGGCACACGACACCGTTCTCACAGCTGCCGGAAGTACATCTGCCGGAACTACTAACCGAGCTGAAGCGATCGACTCTTAAAGTGGTCCTTGAAAATTAAAAACCCTATCTTTCACCTTTTACATCATAAAAATTCATGTCCATTCATTTTTTCCAATTTTTTTCCAATTTTTGCAGAAATAATGTATTTCGGTTATAGACTTTAATTGTATGTCTCAAGTAATGCTCCAGTTTTTCCCTGAATGGTAGAAGTTTCTCGAATTAACGACTGCGAATAATAGGAGAAGAGCGGTGACAGTAGAAGATTATCAGGAATTAATATCGTCGTTAGCACCGTCGTTAATTAAAATTCCTCAAGTAGACTGAGCCTTGAATCTCTCGAAATGAACGTAATCGTCGCCATTCAGGTTTTCATTTTCATTTTTATACATTTTTTTAATCTTGCCAGGCAAAGAATAAGTAAAGTTTGTGAAACATGTCTGCGAATAACCAGCAAAATGAAATCTCGAATCGTTCAGTCACGTGGATCTAATTACCCGTGGCGTGTACAAAATTCATTTACGGTTTTATATAATTTATACAGTCGCTCGTTTCTGGGTAATTTGCTGAATTTTTTAACTTTTTATATACCATTTTTAGTCAATTAAACGTAAATTAAAGTGGAAGTGCTTCCATTGAGAAAAAAAGTATCTAAATTTTAAATGAATAATAAGATAAAAAGGTACGAGTATAACGAGAATGAACGAAAACTTTTAATGAGATAAGGAATTAATTTTGGTCGCCAATTTGATTTTAATCAAGTGCGGAAAGTTGCCTTCGTAATTCTTATTTTTATGCATTTTTCTAATTATAGTATTATATTTTATGGACTGTTTTATATTTACGCACTTAACCCGCATATCAGAAGCGATTGGATCGCTTTGGCTGATTAAAGGAATTTCGTCTCTGATATAATCTATCTTGACTTTTTAATAATTTGTAAAATTATCAAATCATTTTTATTTCTTACATTTAAGATTATTATAATAATACTTCTTATTTATGGATCACGGATAGAGAAATTCCTGATTTTTCCGATTGATTAAGCATGTGGAATTTATATATGAATACGAGGCTCGCAACCCTTTTCGGATTTTCACCCCCGCAGCTGACGGTGACGGGATACCACCTGACGGTTTGTACCAGCAGCTGTTCTTGTCATCACCCCTCACTTTCTGATTTTCTCCTACGGTCGGCCTAAGTTGACCAAAAAAACTGAAATGGTTTACGATAAAAAAGTTCCAAAAAACATAAAAGACGAGTCACGGTTCCGAGAACTGGAAGCTCAAAGCTATTTTCTACAAGAGTATAAGATCCTCTAAGTTAGCAATGTACAATTTCATTTCCTGTTTAAAAAAAAAACAAATATTAAATAAGAAAAGAGACATTTTATTCAAGATCTTTTATTTCTCGATACTAAACTGACATAAGGTTTTCCTATTAAAGCAAATTAAAGCCTGACCATATGTCTAATTCAGAAATATGATAGGAAACTCAAAAGTGATATTAAGCCAGTTGGGACCAGCAACAGATTGGTAACGTGGTACCGTCTAATGGAAATTTCAAAGACAGAGGAACTTTTTTCATTATTTACAAGATTTTTGTCCCTCTCTTCTACAATTTAATAAAAATATTACAATATATATTTCTTCTTTAATTAAAATTCATTAGAATTATGAATAAATATAAGAAGCAACTTCTGAATAGAAATTGAGTAATAGAAACGTGACTGAAAATTTTTGGAAGAGCATGCGTATTAAACGACGGGGATTTAACTGCGGAAGAGTTTCTCAGGACCCTATAAAGTCTATAAATTTTTGGGAAAAAAAGGTGGAATCGAATCAACGGCCACCCTGTCATTCCCCGTAGCAACAGCCGTTTCTTCAGCTTATTTTCGACAGAGTCTGGAGATGTCGAAGGCAACAAAAGTACTTCGTTTCGAGCAGATGCATGGCATGTGCTACGAACCAACGCCAGATGCCCCATTGGCGTAGACTTTCGAGTCCCCAAAAAAGCAGACAATTTTCCGCATTCTATGTTGCTAGAATTCTACTCTAGATATAAGAAGGTACCAAAGATCCTTTTCTGTTTTCAGAATGGTCGCGTGCCGGATCTAGACTTCTAATATAATAGGGTCGATGGAAGCAGGATCCGCCCCTAAACTTTTCGTTCAATCGAGGTGAAACGTCTTCTCCAAGTCGAATTCGATCAACCCGATCTTTAACTGTGGACAATTTCCCAGAAAAATGGCAATATAATTTAATTACAGTTGTAATTTTGAAAGGAATGAATAAGTAGAAGGATAAGTCAAGAGTTTAGATTAATTTAGTGATCGTTTATTACTGGTCAATGTTATCTACAATGATTCATTGTAAAAGTAACAATAGTTATAAGTTAAAACCATATCATACATATGTACAGACGTCACGAGAGAATTGTCAATTTACTATTAATTTTCCTGTTTATTCAGTCTTTTTCTGTATTTTCGAATTGAAATATGAATTTCTTGATCGACATAGTAATCCTTTTAATTAAGAGATGTTCTAAAATACACCAGGCTACTCATTTTAATAGTAAATTAAAAAAACTTCAGATAACTCAGAAATTATAAATTGAATTGGCAATTCTGTCTTGACTCGAAGAAATCCTGCATTTAAAATACTACATTTCAAATTATTCCATCATTAAAATATTGATTTTATCAGAAATAATTCTGTTCCAAAATTGTCATCAATTGTATTGATTTTGAATAATTTAATAGAGAGATATTGATAACAGACAAGATTATTGACTTTGCATGTTTGATTAAAAATAACTACAGTTTTCATTACACTTCGTGAAATAATAAAAATTAACAGACAAGCCTAAACTAAATGATTTTTTACTAACTCAAGTGCATTTTTTTACATTTAGGTCATTCATTCAATTTCATTGAAAGATGTTTTTCAATACCATTATTTCGTTTAACCTACTCATTTTTTCTAATTATTTATGGTAAATTTCGCGCAACGAAAATTTAACTCAACTTAATTTTTACGTCTATACGTCCTAGCTAAATAATCAAATATTCAAAAATTAATATTCAATTATTGTGATTTGTTATTCGAATATTGTTCTTGTTCAAATATTAATTTTAGAATATTTTAGGTAATACTCGTGTTTTTTTTTTAGATATTCCATTCTCCGATGCTCAACAACTGCTATGTCACGCGACAGGTGATCCAAAGTAGTCTTATCGCTCTACCTTCTTCGAATACCAAAAGGAGGGCTTGAAACAGATGCTTCTGGAGAAATCGAATCTTCTACCATTTGAAAAAAAGAATCTAAACAGAAAGAAAATTTCAATCTGTAGTTAGAGCAAAAATAATCTTCTTTTATCTTAATTTTCCTTTAAAAGAAATACACTTATACAACTTATTAAAAATATGAATCACCATGATAAAACCTTTATTCCCATAAACAAACTGGCATCAGTTTTAAGTCCTAATCTGAATTCCGATGAAGAATGAGCAATAAAATATTTTCTCAAAAGAGAATCTCCTAAGGAGTACTTCTCAAAAATGTTATTTTCGTCATGAAACTTAGGAAACAGAGATTCATGATGATAATCCAGTCTATTAAAAAGAAGGTGCACAGCCCCTTTCGACTCTCAACGTTCATATCGATCCAGCATTTATATGACGCATGAACCTTCGACTATTATATATATTTAATAAGCGTTTAGGAAAGTGTCTCAGAATCGCAGATCAATGCAGTTCATTCCTAAAAAGAAGAGAAATATTCCTGTAGATCAGTTTTTATGGGCACAATTTTATGAATATAAAATAGATGATGAAATTCTTTTTATTATGACATGTACCTCATGAAAGCTTGTTCCCTCTGTAGATCAAGATGATTTTTCATAGCCACCACTGTTGGGTGATGAGGTGGAAGACCTTCATCTTCCACAAGGTACCGCAAAGCCTCAGAAGCACAGGCATCCCAACCAGCACTCCAGGTACTTGAATTTGTTTCCTGATTTGAGATTTTGTCTTCTTTCAATGATTCTAGACCATTTACACTAACTCGAGAATAAAGACACGTCGTTCTGGAAGATTCGAGGTTTGAGGACTCAAAACATTGAGTTCCAAAGGTCTTGAACTCATAAGGTGGACAGGAATAAGAGTCTTGCTTTTCTATAGATTTTCCTATGGAATTTTCACTGAAGAATCTACTGTATTTTTCATTCTGACGATCCTGGTCCAAAAAAGTGGCATCAGGCCCAAGATCCATGCACTGAACTTCCTTCTGAAACTCCCTGGGTTCAAAAGTCGATCGACTTTGGGCTGTTCTTGATGAAGATATTACATTTTGCCTCTGAGCAAATTTTAATTCTTGAGCTAGAGATGCTGCTAATTGCTGGAGTAACCTTGTATTTCTAGGCTCATCTTCGTCGTCAGATTCATCCAGGTCGACCTCAACCCCTTCGTCTTCGGACGAAAAGTCATCATCGTTTTCGTCCACTCCAAGTAATGTTAATAATCTCTCGGCAGCATCTGGAAAAAAACATATTATTTTAATAAACAGATATTGGATACTCTTTTCTCTATTAATTTATATTTTTCTTTGTGTCTCGCTCTTGTAAGATCTGAAATTTGCACTGCAAATTAAAAGAGTTGAAAACTATGAATTTCATTATCCTCAAGAACTTTGTAATTACTTTTTTCCCATAAATCTTTTATGAAAGTCATACTCTTACTTCCGTCTTTGTGAGACTTTAAATTGGATTTTTCATGGAGAAAAGTTTCTTGAAAGAGCAATATTCAGTCACGTTTTTCTTTTATCCGCCTTGAATGAAATTCTTATGTAAAGTGGATGAATATGGAAGAGTCAACAAGAGAGTTTTAAATTTTGCATCAAGTGCTCTCTGAGGAAATTGAAGAATAGTTGCAGAATCACTTGATACATCTCTTAACATCAACTAAAAACAAATTGAAAATGAATAAAACGCATAGAAATCATTCAAGGAAATTAAGAAAATTAAGAAAATTGAAATTCTATACTCGAAAAAGACATTTGAGTAGCTTGTAAAACAAAATTCAACCCATTCGCTTCTGAACTCGATTAAGCCCGCACCTGCTGAGATAAACTCCAGCTGCAAAAGTATTACCTCACAATAATTTCAACGGAACATTTCCAAATAACCATGGTTTTACTTTCTAAATATTATCCTCAAAACATCGATATTATCACTACATAAATCCATAATAAAAACTGCATAATGTCCTGTAATAATTATCACCTCATCAAGATGAATAAAAAAAGTAAAAGCCTTTAATAAACAAGATCGTAATAAGATCTTGATAACTTAGATCTCGATTATCAACGTCCAGTTTAACCGAAGAATCAGCCAGCCCGGTTTATTTATCCTGAGATCCTGTGGGAATTATGCTCTAGAAACGTCCCATGGGAAATACCTGTCGTTGATTCCCCTACCCTTATAATCAAACACAAACGCGAATTTCGCACATCTTCGAGCCTCTATACTTCTCTACAATCCTTATACACACTTTAAAATAGATATTATACACAGAGAGAATTTCTCGCACACAATTAAACATGCAGTGAAAGCCCAGGGGTCGACAGGTAGGGGTTACCTGTTCCTGGGAACAAAAATTATTCCGACTGGCCATGGGGGGTGGAAATCAACCTGAGAATATCGGTTAGAAGTTCTTTTCCCTTCAATCTCCCCTCTTTCTTATTTCTTCAATAAAATCCATAACATTAATATTATTCCCCTTTTTGAGATTCGTTTAGAGATCATGAGAATGTTGGGAATTGAATGAGGGAGAAAATTGGCTTTTATGGAAAGTGGAAAAAAGACTTTTTTACAGATAGGAAAGAAATTACAATAATTTACTTTTTCTCCCCTTCATGCACTAATTATTATAAATAATTTTAACAAATCGTCAAAAAGATCTCGTTTCACTTCAAGAATTCAATTTCCCATTATAAAAAGCAGACTCCTTTTTTTTAACTCTCTTGTCTGAACCGAAGGGTAAGATTCATTGTTTTTTTTTTCTGAAAAATTTTACTTGTACCAGTGCGAACTTTTACTGGACGTTCCCACAGGGATAGGGAGATTTAAATGTCTCCCTAGTGTTTAAATTTAAAGGGACGTTAAGGTCCTTGACGCCAGGAGCGTTAGAGCAATATTACCATTGCGCAAACGAAGGGTGCTCGAAAAAAAAAAGGATAAAAAAAAGTTAATGGAGAGAAGAGTAAACTTTATGCAAGACTTAAAGTGGAATTGAGAGTAGCTTTCGGTTGAGTGGAAAATAAGAAAAAGATAGAGTAGCAGATTCGATTTCCTTATTTTACTGTAAGATTAGTTTTATCAGTATTGAAGGAAGAATGATAGAAAGGAAGAGAAATAAAATCAGGAGAAAATAAAAATACAATCTACTCAGAGTTGAGATAACGGAATGAGAGAAAAATATTGGAAGACTATCAAGTTCTATTTCTTTATTCGAATGCAGACGTAAAAATTCTAAATTTTATTTCGAGAGGCAAAATATTTTTATAAAATGTTTTTTAATCTTTGACAATATTAAAATTTTTCGAATTGAACTTGAAAATTAAATTGGAAAAAAATTATTTGATGATATCCAAATTTTATGGAGATTCCCACGATCGGAAAAAAAGGAAGGCGGAAATAAAGTGTTTTCAATGTCCCATTGAAACCTTTCAAACTGACCTTTCCCATCACTTTCGTCCCCAATACCGATTTCATGAGATTTGTCTGTCTCATCCTTACTTTGGCAGGTACCTAAATATACAAAGAATGTCCTAACTTTAAGGCACGTAAAATGTTTTCCATCAAGCGACCCTTCTTCATAATCAAAAAATTATTCTTATTAAATTACAAATTCAACTAAAAAAGGTAGCAGGTAAAATAAAACAGGTGGAATTGCAGGAAGTGAAGCTAACTGAAAGGTAATTAATCTCGGTTGTTAATTTGAGGTCCTGAACATGGATTTTAATTTTAGATATCAGTGCCACCCTTGGATGCCAAGTCTAAGTGGTTTTCATTACCCCGATCGATTAACTTGATCGATATATACCCTAATAATCAAGATCAAGCACTGAGATAATTGATTTCCTGCTGAATTAATTGAATCGATGAATATGTACAAGAAAAAACAAAAGTTTTTAAGTAGCATTTGCAATCTCAATTCTATTCAATTCATCCTCTGTAATCTTCTTCAAAGAAGTTTATAAAGAGAGAAAAAAGTAAAGAAGTAAGATTAATAACTCAATCGAAGGCTCAAAATGCTATGTTATAAACGTCATCATTCAATATTGAATTAATTTTCCTCATCTGGTATGAAGAGAAATTGTATTTGTATCCTTTCTCCCCTATTTTTAATAAAATTCCCGAACATGGAGGAAATTTGAAAGAATTATAATTACTTCTAATGTTAGGTGATGAATCAGCAATATTTGCTGCCAATTCGACGAGATCATCAAGCCCTCCTCCATCATCTCCGCAGTCCATCATTGTATCCTGAAACAAAGAATAATTTACACAATGAAACTTTTTAATTTTTATGTTTTTTATAAATGTTTTTTGTTTAGACGTCTTTTGACGAAAGAATTTGTTTTGAAGAACTCCAACGGCTTAATCTTCACCTAATTTGCATTTTTTTTCTCAGTCACTGCTACTGACTTCGTGGTTGCAAAGGTCGACCTTGCAGGTTGTTCGTAAATTTCGAAAATTTACGACCCAGTTTTGAAGAGACCAAATTCCCAGTGACCCACTGACTAAGGAGTGAATCCCTCTGCAGTTAAAGTTGGTGTTTTCAGGCCCGCAATGCGCCACCCCAAATTAGGATGGGCCTGGTAGGCCCAATTTTACAACATTATTTATTGTAGCCGCTTATTTGTAAGGGAGTCCTACTCACTTTTCCCCATACCTTTTCTTCAAGAACCTCACTGGGGACCTTTACGGTAGCGTAAAACGTAAAACGCTTCCCAAAGTTTACGAGTCAAGTCAATTTATCTTTAGTTCAGTTTACAATTTTACACTTTTCTCGATACCCTCAGAATACAAATTTGACCAAAATAAGTAGCCTTGCCAGGGTGAAAGTGAGGGAAAGTTCAGAAGTCGAAAAAAAGAAAGAAACTCTGCAGGGTTAATTTCAAATTAAAGCCTAATTTCCCCTATTTTTAAGTAAATTTTTTGGCAAGCTTTTTGTAACAAAATATTGTAATAAATTATAAATAAATTATAAATTATATTGTAATTTTCTAGGAGCTTTAAATTTCTTTCATTTAACGGAAAATATTCAATTTCAAACTCTGAGTTTAACAAAAGTTTAAAAATAGAGACGTTTCTATTAGACCTTTACGTAAACTGCATTCAAGCGGAGCGCAATGAATTTGAATGAGCGAAGGAAGAGATATTAATAGAAAGTTATAACTCTGTTGACAACGAATTAGTCAAGGCTTAATCTATAGGCAAAATATCCTTGTACAGAAGACCTACGGTAGTTAATTTTAATTCCAATAATAAAGCTTAGAAAACATTAATAGCTTCGTTTATTATCTTAAAACATGTATAAAATTAGATCAGAACAATAGATCTTTTGTTCAACTGCAGAATGGCAAATTTTATGAACAAGTAAAGAAGAAAACATGTGCAAAATGTAATGAGAAACAATGCCTCTTTTAATAGTCTGAAATTGGACTCCTCACCAAGTGTGAAACTCAGGGCAGGTGCTCGTTTTGCTACAGTACGAAAATATCTGAAAACGCATTCAGCGCAAATGATTCATATGACGCACTCTTCGATCATATGATTATTTATCCATATTTCTTATATTTTTAAAGCAAAGATCACAGTTTACTATATGAACGAACTTCATGTACGCAAATATAGAATTTCAATCGATATACCATTCCTTGTAAATTATTTATGAGACTGATAAGAAAATAAGTCATTTTAATGAAACTAGAAAATGGTAGAAGTAAAATATTTACAATGGCAATCAAATATGCTTATTCGCTTTTATAACACAATATATGTACTATGTACGTTCATTAATTTCATTTTCATATTTATTCTCGACAGGAGTTTCAATTATAACGAATTCAGCACATATATCGCGAAATATTCGCTTTCAGCTCGATCAATGCATGTCATGGGAAGATGGTGCATATAACTTCGAATATTGAGCTGACAGGCAATCGCAGACTTTACTTAGCAAACGAGTTCGACAAGTACAACATCGGTCGATAATAAACTTCTTTTAGCTTTTCGAGTCTTTTCAATTTCCATTTGTAAAGTGCCAGAGGCAATGCTGCACTATTTCATAAACAAAATTAAATAGTTTATTTGAAATACATACATTCAAATGGAACGATAAAAGTGGAACATCAATGGCATTAAATATACAGTTATGTACTCTGGAGTTATTATAGTTTGCAAGTTTAATGCAGGGCATAAACTGGTATTCATTGGTGAGTGCCAATTTCAAATCGTGATTGTTATTTGGCATTTATAAATTTCCAGTATAAATGGAAAAGTATGAAAGTCATTCTTGAATTAATGTATAAAAAATACTTTCAACAGCACGTGGAAATGATTAAAGAACGCCTCTCGCAGTAATTTATGATTACTTAATTACTTGGTTACTCAATACAATGTATCTTGTCGATTATGTACATATGTCAAAACTATGTACACATGAAAAAAAAAGCAACTGATAATATCATTGAAAGACGTATATACGAGATAATCAAGACACACCTCTATCAACATTTGGCTTTATTCTAGCTTTAGTTGTGAAACGAAAATATGAAACTTTACGACATAATAACATTTCACATAATTTATATTTTTACTGTTTAATGTACTACTGAAAATTAATGGAACCATTAATTTGAAATGGCAGCCCCCAGGAAATATTATCTCATATTTGAACCTGCATATTATAGTGCAGAAGATAATTGGGGTTTATTATTGGCAATTTATGATACAATATGCATTATGCACATTAATAAAGAATTTGCCCGAAAAGAAATAACATGTTCTTTATGAAAGATATGATTGATGAGATTATTCCGTTTAAATTTCAATAGCAATTTGATATAATTTTGATACATTCTGATGAAGGAAACCCATCGTATGGACTTCGTTCCAGTACTTCAAATCCAATTAATGGATCAATTGATGCAACCAATTAGTTGGCAACCAGGAAATTCCTCACAACTCGAGTGATTATCAAATAAATGAAAAAACCATTATCTTTTTCTTAAACTGTTTTTCTTAATATTCTTTTTCTTTTCCTAGAGTCTTTTCTATTTTCAACTTTTACTTTCAATTTACCAAATTATTATTCAATCTGAAACTCAAATTGAAGAATTTATGCTCACTTGAAAATGATAATCACCACCACCGTATCTTTTATCTCTTCCCTCCCCTCTTTATCAATCAACAAAATGAAAACAAATGAAGAGTAGAACTAATCGTTTTATTACCTCCGATGTGTTATCCTCCATCATGTCGCTGGTGTCTCTCATGACGAGTCTCGATTGAACTTGGCACCGACAACGATCACTCACCGCCTACGCTCAACTCTCAACTAATACACCTCACTTTTTTATTAATTATTTAATGAAGACAGAAAGTGAATGACAAATTTCCAATTATAATCACAGAATCGATTTCCAGCCAAAGAAGGAAAAAGGTTGAAATGTCATGCATCTAGTTTAGAAATAAGTTTTCTCAAATTGAAAGAACTAAATGTCACCTTACGTTACAACAAACAATTACAATTTTCATTTGTCACGAGGACATTTTCCCCTCAAATTTCCTTCCGCGAATTAAAGGAAAATTGATTTCAATTAATGTTAAGTGTCACTGGGTTCCTTGCATCCAGCAAGGATCCTGTGGAAAGTATGGCAGTCTCGGAATGAATTTATCGCGAACTCGAGGTCTTCCTGTGGAAATTGCAGGAAAGGAGGTGGAAAGTCGAGTGTAGAGAGAAAAAGATAGAGAATCGAGGAAAAGTGAAGGAAAGAGAGAGAAAATTGAGAAGGTGGGAAGGTGGAAAGAAGTTGGTGATCGCGCGTATTCGCCGATTCTCTGTCCTACTGTCGGCGAATGCGCGCACACTTTCTTTTTTCCTTTTATTTTTTTTTTGCGGAGCCGCGAGCTAGGGCTCACAGTCGCGGTGGCCACTACGATCCATCGGCCTGCGTGTCTTTGGAAACACTGGCGACTAGTGGCGAGCACCACTCCATACCACGTCTCTGACGTGGAGCAGGTCGAGACACCAGGCCTGCAGTTGCCGGTCCAGGGATGTCGACATTGGCTGAAGAACCCTGGATTTTAGGGGTAGTTTTCGTTGATTTTGGGCTCAATACTTCAGTAATGAGCCCAAAATTCTTATTAAGCCCACAGGTGCTCAATAAAGATCAAGAGAGATTCATAAACTTCAATGGACTTCAGTAGTACAACTAGTACTTCATTAGACCTCTGAGGACTGTAATGACCTTCATTTATACAGTAGATCTCATAAGCAAGCATTAATGGACTTCAATAGACCTATAGATAGTTAATTAGACCCCCTTGGGACTTCAATGAAGCTTCTGATACTTTTGATCTTTGTGGGTTTCAAAAGAGTTTCTGTTAATTTTATGACCTTAAGTTCCTTAAGTGGAGATAGTTCACTTAGATCTTTGGGAACTTCAGTGAAGTCCATTCGCTTCGATAGAATTCATAAGAAAGTATTGCTGGATTTCAATAGGCCTAATGTGGATTTTTAATCTTCAGTGTTTTTAAATAATCCCTGGGAGCTGTATTCATTTTCATTCGTTTTTATTAATGATAAACATCAATTAACTTCAATAAACTGATATTTAACTTATAGAACCTTTAGTCTAGGGGATTAAATGAAAATCTTTGGAAAAAACTGAATTATACTTTAGAAAAAGGATTAAGAGATTATTTTCCTTAAGAAAGGGAAAAAGAGAGAAGGTTGAACTAGAATTTGGAAAGGGCACAACAAATTGGATTTCGGCCCTGACTTATCACCCCCATAACAATTGTACTCCCTCTATTCCACTTCGCAGCTGCCTTCAGTCCCTTCCCCTTTACCCTAGCCGCTGTAGCACAATCATCCCCACCTGCAAATCTGATAAGCCAATGTTTTCTTTAATATAAATAAGATGAAGTGTAATCAATAAAATATATTTTGTAAATATTTTATATATTGGAAAACAATCTTGAAAGGAATTCTAAATATAGATTGATTTTTGCTTTAATATTCATCAGATTCTTAATATTAAACAAAAATTTTTTGAACTTTCTGAGAATTGTAGATAAGGTTTTATATCAGAAACTTTCAAATTATTAATGAAAAAGATTAATTAATTATAAATCAAGCTTACAAATGATAGAATTCTTAATTTTTTATTGCAAAATCGCCAGTTTCGTGATATTAAAAGTGCCTGTGGCTGAGGTAAGCGCTAGAGGCACAGGTGCTATTTCACCTGTTCGATATATTATTTAAATGCTTCACCTGCCCCTATTTGAAGATACTTATACATACGAATCTTGTTTCCTCTTTTCAGACAAATTTGCGAAATTATGGGAATCGTTCATTTAGAGAAAGCATTTTTTATGTGTCGAAATAATAGCGATGGTTTTACTGTTTTAGAATTCATCTAAATAACAGTTTAGAATCATAAGGATTTACTTTTCTCAAACAACTTTACTTGGCATTCGAAATAGAATTATACACTAAAAATACTTTTGCTTCACTGAAATATAATATTTTTAGTTATTTTTGCTTCCACTTAATTTCGCAAATCAAGCAAATTCTGCAAAACACACATTGCAAAAAGCAATGTGTGAAAAAGATGGTCATATTTTTTGCGAATAATAAATCAGAGTCCCATAAACTTGCTCAAACATTTCTCGATAATAATAGGTAAAAGAATTTTTTTGAAAACATAATAAATAAGAATATAACAGAACGTTTACGAATTAATTTATTGTTGTGCATAAAAAAATTTGAATGTAAATTGCAGATGAATAAAATAAAATGGAATCGGGTCCCGAATGTTTGTTAGTAAGCAAATTAATAATGTTTTGAAAATTTTTAATTTGATGAAGATTTTCATAAAAACTGACTCAAATAATAAATATTTTTCAGATGTTATATGATAGCAGAATATTTGTTGAGCCATCCCGTTTGTTTCACTGTCGATTTCGAAATGTTTTCAGCCCATCACAAAGGTTTTGAATGAAGATTAATTGCCTTCCACATATTTACAAAATGAAATCTCTTTAAATGACACACACAAATCATAATTACTTTAAAAATAACTGTTTTTACAGAAATTTATTAAACTTTTTACTATAATATTTTTAATATGGGGGAAAGGTTGCTTATAAACATTTTTAAGAAAGTTAGTTTTTCACTTCTGTACTTATGTAATCTGATGGCAAAATTATTCTTTTACCTGCGAAATAAAGAGTTTTTACCTATTGAATTAAAATAATCTATTATTCTGCTATTATAAATACAATGTAGAATAAATTATAATAAAAAAACCGGCGCCTAGATTCTATAAATCTTCAAAATTACATTCCCCGAGCATAAAATAAACATCAAACATAATTATTTCTATAATTAGTGCGTCATAATTAACTGTCGTAATTCTCTCTGTCATATTTCTACAGATGTACACTTTTCACACAGTGGATTATTTATTGCTCGTTTTTTCTTGTTGATATCAATTTACAAGCGACAAATAGAGTTGCGATATTTCTGTTTCTGAAGTAATGATTTGTTGACTGCCTTGATTTATTAAACGCAATACTCATTTTAAATTTTGTAATGTGTGGTCTTGATTTATGAGTTACACAAATACGTCCATGATTTTTAAAAAAATACGCATCTCCTTCCACTGCACTCAAAGCAATTTTAGACGTATATAAGGGCGGTTCAATTGTTGAAAAAACATTCAGTTTCAAGACAATTTCAAGAAGTTTAATTGAAAAAAAACCATTAGCTTCTTTCATCTTTATAAAATGAAGAACTTCATTAATTTCGTCCTTGTGCTCTGCATCTTTTTGGTTGCTGCTCAAGCCAAATGTAAGTATAATAAATATTTCGCAAAACATACCAAAAATTTAAACAAGAAATTTATTTTGACATTTATAATTTGCAAGAGATTTTCAAACCACTTTTGCTGATGAAATCTCTAATATAAAAAGGATCTTTTTGGTAAAATTTAATTTGAAAAACTAATCAAGACAAGTTATAACAAATATATTAAATTTATTTGTATTTAAAGTTATTTAAGAGATTTTATCAACGAAAGGTTTGTCGTGTATCTCCAGCAATAGGAAACAGAAACATATTTCTGCCCTACAAATAAAATGATGATAATTCATAATTTCTTGCTAATTAATAGTGTCATATATATATTTTTAATTATGACTCAAAGAAAAACTATTGATTCACATCAAAATATTATTTTCAAATAGTTCGAAACACTTCTGTACGAGATCAAGTGGTGAATCAATTGAGAGAACGTAATCCTTTAAGACAGCCTAATATCAATCAACAAAGAGTGCAGGATCGCTATTTTGTAGAAAGATTACACAATGGACAACTCAATATGAGAGCGGAGAATAGAAATGGAGAAGCAGAAGTCCAACCAATTGTTAACGAACATTATATCCATCGTTTCAACCAAAACCATCCACCAAGTCCAAACCAGAACGCTAACCACCCTACTTCCAATTAATTATGTTCCGGATGCATTAAACAATGTGCAAATCAAGATGTACTTATGTATATATATAAAATAAGGATAATTTTTTTATAAATATTTATAAAGAGCACGTGAACTATATAAATGATAATTTAACTGTAACTATATATAATGTGTAATGAATATACTATTCGATGAAATAAAATATATTTTTGTTACAAAATATAAATATTGAATATGATTTTTTTTCTTTATAAGAACATCATTAATTCAAAGTATTCTTTATTATATATTTAATCAATCAGCATATTTCCTGCTGACTGCCATGCGGAGGTAAAAGAACTCTAATTTAGTGAATCATAAAACTATACGTGAATAATAAAGCAGAGTTTTATTTCTTAATATGTACTTAGAGTAAGCAAATAATTTATTTGTACTGTTGAAACTATTTACGAAAACCAGCACTTTTAATGAAATTTGCCTTGTAATAGGTATATTACAACAGAGGATATATGTATCTTCGGTCCATCATCGAAAAATTTTTATTTAACTTTTTATTCACCTTATAGGCTTTATGATTACAATATAAGCTATTATAATTTATATATCCTCCAATTAGTCTGTCTTAAAATTGCAATATCTCTCTGCCAGCTATATGTATAATGTTTTCGTTGATATATCACCAGAATAACACATAATAACACATAATACTCATTTTACGTAATTTGTTGACTAAATTTAAAAGTTAGACTAACAATTTCTTGATATGGTATATAAAGGCAATATAATTATTAAAAAACATTCAGTTTCAAGAAAATTAAAGAACTTTAATTTTTTAAAAACCATTACATAGTTTCTTTCTTACTTATAAAATGAAGTACTTAATTAATTTCGCCTTTGCGCTCTGCATCTTTTTATTTATTGCTACTGAAGCCAAATGTAAGTATAATAAATGTTTCGAAAAAATGAGCACACTTTCAATTTTGCCAAGGTATACTCATAAAACATTTCTTCGCAAAGATTATAAATAAGGCAAATTCCTTGCAAAACGTTTTTGTCCTATAAATAAAATCATGATCATTATTGTCAAATAGATAGAAATACTTCTGTACGAGATCGAATAGTGAATGAATTCAGAGAACGTAATTCTTTAAGTCAGCCTGCAATGCTTCCATTAACTGTGCAGTATCATCAGTTTTTGGAAAGATTACGCAACGGAAGTTTGGATATCAAAGCGGAGAATAGAAATGGAGAACCAGAAATCCAACCGATTGTTAACGAACAATATATCCATCGCTTCAACCAAAATCCCCAAAATCCGAACGAAACCGGTAACGAATCTAATTTCAAATGATTGTGATTTGGATGCAACAAATAATTATTTAATTATATTAAATTATATTATACAGTGATGAAAAACTTGCAAAAATCTTCAAAACTTATTATAATAAGTTATACATGTACCACAGAAATTTTTTGAAGATTGATTGCAAGTTTTTAATCATTGGATAAATCAAGATGATGTATTTTTGTGTACGAATAATTTTTGTATTTATAAAGAGTATGGAATGTATAAATGAGAATTTAAATTTAACTATTCTACGAAATAAATCATATTTTTGAGAGAAATATGGCATAAATATTATTTCTTTACAAGAACATCATTAAATCAAAGTATTTTTCATGTATACATATTCAATCAGCATATTTCCTGCTGACTATGATGAGGAGGTAAAAGAACTCTATTTGCTTGATAATTTAATGAATCACCAAACTGTGTTAATAATAAAGGAGTTTTATTTCAGGAGGGAAATAATATTCACCATAAATAAATAAAGTCTTAAAACGCAATAAAAAGATTGCAGAGTATTTTTATTGATGAGTAAGTATATTTTATCCATCACCAATTTTCCTTAATTCTATATTGAAAAGCTCTCATGACTTGTTTATAAAGTTGAAAAAACAGGAAACAAAGTTACAATATTCAATTCTGAGAAATATAAAGAGTATTCTATTTTTTATTTCATCATTGTTGATTCCATTTGCCAAGCAATGTAATCCTTGACTCAATGCCAGTAGTAATTGGGCTCTTGTTCTTGATGTAATCAACAATAACATCAATATCCAGTGCCCCTGGCTGATGATTTCGATAATTTTTACTAATTTCAGTGTGACCATCGCCACCATTTAATAAGAAGGTCGGAACCACAACTCTGTACCATTCATTTGGTTTCAGATTTTCAAATTGTGGGTTCTGGCAGGCTTGACACCTACGAATTTAATTAAATTTAATATTATAAAGCATTTATTTTTACCTTTTTTTATCTACTTCATAATAAATCAAAAATAAATAAAACTCTCACCTGACTTTGACGTCAATGACTCTTGAATATTCTGCATTGGTCAAGTTATAAGTTACTATAACTCCAGACCACTGTAGGAAACTTTTTCCCACAAATTGAGTATTCGAGTAACTCGAGGTAACAGCCTTTTCGAGAGCCTATTAAAAATTTTAATGAATTTCTGTTAGAATTGGCTAAAGTAAATTTTAGGCACGTAAAATATTGAGAAAATATCTATATATCTATAATATAGTTGATATCTAATTATAGTTAGTTACATACCTTGAGAATATCACTTCCTTTTAATTCTACCCGATGAAAAATATTTCCAAAAGGTGCTATTACTAAAATATCTTCATATGTTATAGATCCAGTCTTAATATCTCCTCTTACGTAAGCTGCATTGATAACAGCAATAGAAGCATCAGTCCAATAAGATTTGTTCTCAGCTTTGCCTACATACTGGTATTTAAAAAAATAATAGTATTTTCAATACATATTTTAAATATAGAAAACTGTTTAAATTTTGGATAAAACTTTAATAAAAATGCTTACATAATCTACCATTGCGTCAGTCACTACATTTGCCAAATTACACTCCCCAATTCGACAACTATTTAAGTCATTCAATCCATAAAGGTAAACCTTGGTTGTGCCAACTGGTACTTTTCCAATTTCATCTGCAGCTTTTTTCCATGGCTGAAGAGCTTTCAATATCTTTGGGTCTGTATTACAAAATTTAAATATCAATTACCAGAATTATTATTTTCCTACCATAAAATTTTCAATGTATAATACAGAACCTTCCTGAATTTTACTATCCAGGAAAATTGGGTTTCCTTCCCAACCAACTATTTCACCCTGAGTGTTAAACCAAGCAGTCAGATTTCCTATGTATCTAAAAGAATTTTTTTTTAAATTAAAGTTTTTCTTCGAATAAAGAAATAATTTTTGAATGTATGTCTATATAAGTAAAGATATATTACCTTGAAAAAGAAGCAGCTTGAACAATTAAGACTTTTCTATTGGTTTTTGTTTGTTTGACAACAATAGGATATACATCATCAGGTTTATCAGTTGATGGTAGTTTTTTACCTAAATAAATATATAATATATATAACATTATATTCATGTTTTATATATATTTTTTATTCTTCAGAACTTTTAAGAACTCACCAGAGTAAAGAAAAGTGTGAGAATGTCCACCAACAACAACATCAACATTAGGACATTTTTCAGCTAAAATTCGATCAACATCTAATCCACAATGGCTGAGGGCAATAATAATGTCAACTCCTTCAGCTTTCAGTTTCTTAGCTTCTTTGTTAACTGAACTCACTTCGTCAAAAAATGACAATTTTTCAGTTGTAGCAATTAACTAAATAAATTATAAAGCAAACATTGAGAAAGAAAATTTCAAAACTAAATTTATGTTTTAATATCTCTTAAGTTTAGTAATTTTTGCACTTACATTTGTAGTGGCAAGAATTACACCGATTATTCCAATTTTTCGACCACCTCTCGTAATAATTGTACTACTTTTGTAAAGCCCCTGCAAAATTAATTCAGGATTTACTAGCATTTAATATTATTAATTAAACTTATATTGATTCATTTTCAAAATAAACAAATTAGTACCTTTATGTCTGGAGTTTCAGTATCATTTATATTACAAACAACAACAGGGGTTTTTACTTTTTTCAAAAATGGAACGAGACCGTGAATTCGGTCGTCAAATTCGTGATTACCAATAGTCTGAAAATAAACAAAAACTTTTAGATGATATAAATAAGGAATAAATATAATGAATACAAAATTACCATAGCATCAAAAGGCAGCTTATTCATGAATTCAACAGTAACGTTCCATTTGAAAAGATTATACCACACAGTGCCTTGGAAATTATCACCAGCATTGAGAAAAATGGCATTAGGTTTTTCGTTTATTATTTTTTTACTAATAGTGGAAATTCTTGCAATTCCACCGATGCAATTGTTTTTCTGTGTTTCATTACATTTGCTATCAGAATTAGGTCCAGTCTGAAGGAACCTGTAGTTTCCAAATAATATAATTAATAATAAAAAAGACTAAATATATATTTATAATTTACGTTCTCAGGAATTTTTTTACCTTGCATGAAAATCATTAATATGCAATATGTTAAGTTCAAAGAGTCCAGGATTTACGACTCCTTTTACTGTGAAACCGTGACATTGTTGTAAAATAAAAAGTACAGCTGACGAAATTAGAAGTTGATAAAACATCATTCTACACAAATAAAAAAATGTTTTATGGGTGTTTCTCAACTCAAATTATTTTTACGATTCTTCTGAAGAGAATGAAAAAATAATACTGAAAAAATCTAAAAATTTTAATTAAGAGATATTATAACACTTGAATTATAGGAATTGATGGATTAATTTTGTCAAATTCGATTACAAGAAATAATCACAGCACAGCACAGCACGAATGATCAAGCAAAACTAATTTGTTCTGATATCAATTTTTTTCCGCTTTCCAACTTATATCATATGGAAAAACCACATGTTTTATATGCATATATAAATATCATTATACATATTTCCATTTTATCTTTCAATAAATCTTCTTATTAAGATATTTTTAAAATACTTCAATTTCACAGATATATTTAAATTATCTTACACACCTGAGTGTTGGAATCGTACTTCTATCGTATACTGAAGAAAGTCACCGACTGTCCAAAATTTCATCTTATCATATCAAATCACTGGTTTACCTTCAAAAAATATGTGCAAACACATTTTCAATAATCATAAAATAAACGACAAAAATTTCATCACGAATACACATTTTTAAAATTATCGAGGACTATTAAGATAATAAATAAACGAAATCTTTTTTTCATTCTTAATTTTTTTTTTTATTAATAATAGAAAATATTTTCAGTCAGAATAAAAATTAATGCACGTAACACTCACAGCATAGTAGATTACAAAACAGATTTATTTAACAACCTAGTTGTCTCTATTTCCTGCATGTCATACGTCATTTTTCATTTAATCATTTATCATGTTTCTTTATACCAGTGCAGCCAGATATTCTTATATGTAAATTTAATATATTTATTATATTTAAATGCAATCTCAATTTTTGCTTTCGCTTTTCTATTTTCTTAAAAAATTTCTATTAGATCTACAACCATCTCTTTATTCTTTATTAATTGGTACTAACCGAAAATGAAACGATGTATCATAAGGGAAATCCAATCTTTATTATCCAACTTCTAATCGAAAACAGAAATATGGAATTTACTATCCTGAACCCTGATATTTTATAAAAAACAAATGATTAATTAATTATAATTCTTCAACTTCAGATTTGTTCTATCATTTTTATTTCAACTGAATATGAATAAGCTAAAAAAAGTAACGGTTTACATAACTACCTAATAGTAACAATCATTTTATTCACTCATACAATATATGTTAAAATTCATATAATTGTTTAAGTTTAATTATTTTTTATTCCAACTTCCAAGTAGAGTTACTCTTCCTTCAACCCTCGTGTTGATTGGACTTTTCTTCCTGATATAATCGACAAGTACATCTCTATCTAGTGGCCCTGGCTCATAATTACGATGGTTTTCCTTGATAATAGTATGATTATCACCTCCATTTAATAAAAACGTTGAAATCGCAACTCTGTACCATTCATCAGGCACCAAACTTTCATACTTTGGAGATTTGCAGGCTTGACATCTAGATTCAAAATACAGAATTAATAGAAAATAATATTTCTCAATTAAATTTTGAACATGATAATTATAATTTACTCTTACCTGACATTTACTTCAACCAGTCTTGAATTTTCTGGATTAGATAAGTTGTAAGTTACTCTAAGTCCAGACCATTGAAGAAAATACTTTCCCACAAACTTAGTTGGACTGTAACTCTCAATCACTGCTTTTTCAAGTGCCTGTTAATAATTAGAATATTGCAAAATATGAAATCTTTAAATAATTCAACTAAAACACATATAATGTGAAATATCAAACTTTACCTTGAGAATATCATTTCCTTTCAATTCTACCAGATCGTAACTAAGTCCGAAAGGTGCAATATCAACAATTTCTTCGAAAGTAATGTCTTCTGGATTATTGTTAATATTACCTTGAATTCCACCTGAATTTATGAGAGAAATCGCTGCCCGAGTCCAATAATTTTTATTCTTACTTTTCCCTACGTACTGAAATAATAAACGTATAAAAAATATATTCATTTCACATTGAAGATTATTTAATGTGGATTATAGAACCAGAAAATCAAAAACTTACATAATCTACCATTGCATCTGTCACCAAATTTCCCAAATTGCACTCGCCTTGACGACAAGTATTTTTTCCTTGAAGATAAACTTTCGTTTTGCCAATTTTTGCTTTACTGACTTTATCTACTTCCTCTTTCCATGGCTGAAGATCCTTCAACATTTGTGGATCTTGTTTATAAACATTGAAAAAAGAATTTTACTTAGAACTTTGTTTAGGTTTCTATTTAGCTATTGACGATAATTATTAATTACCCTCTTCGATTGATTGATCCAAAAAAATGGGATTTCCTTCCCAATCGAGTATTTCGCCCTTGGAGTCAAACCAAACAGTCAAATTACCTATGTATCTGTAAATGAAATCAAAATTAAAAATAAAGAGAGTTATCAATATTAACTCAAATTCTTTAAAACAGTATAAGTTATGTTCAGATTTCTATACTTTTCTAAAAGATTTTTTACGACCAATTAGAAGATAATCTGAAAGGAATTCTGCTCTAAAGAATTAAATAAAATTGGTATTTAGAAATGTTCAAACCTTGTAAAAGCAGCTGCTTGAACAATGAGTACAATTCTGCTGCTTTCTTTTTGTTTCACGACAACAGGATATTCATCTTCTGGTGCGTCAGTGAATGGCTTAGTACCTATGCGAATAAAAAAAATTATCACAAATATTTCTAGTAAAATATTAGCATTATTTTTCAGTTTTATTGTTAATTTATTAATGTTTTCTATTTTTAGGAACAAACCAGAGTAGAGAAATGTGTGAGAATGTCCCCCAACTATAATATCCACATCAGGACATTTTTCAGCAATAATTCGATCATCATTTATTCCACAATGACTAAGAACAATAATAATTTCCACTCCTTGAGCCTTTAATTTCTTAGCTTCGGCATTTATTGATTCTGCTTCATCCAAAAATTCGAGTCGTTCTGTTTTAGAAATTAACTGAAAAATATACTATTTATATTAATCATAATTAATTAATTAATGTCAGTTATTATTTTATTTTTATCTTGATTTACTTACATTCACTGAGGAAAGAATAACACCGATCACACCGATTTTTCGACCACTCCTTTCTATGATAGTGCTGTTTTGGTAAAGACCCTAAACAATTAAATTAAATTAATTTAATTTCAACAAAGATCTTTTTTTTACATACCTGGAGGGTTGGTTCGTTGGTGATATTTAAATTGGACACAAGCACAGGGGTTTTTACTCTTTGTAAAAATGGTACGAGACCAGCAATTCCATCATCAAATTCATGATTGCCAATCGTCTAAAAAGTAAAATTATATTTAGAAATATATTTACTTTTTTTAATTCATTTTTTTTAGATTAAATTTTTTTTAGGTAAAGTATGATATTATAAAAGTCCCATATATTAATAAATAAATTACCATAGCATCATGAGGTAATTTATTCATAAATTCGGCAGTGACATTCCATTTAAACAGGAAGTACCAAAAAGAACCCTGAAAGTTGTCTCCGGCATTCAAAAAAATGGCATTAGGACGTTCTTTAAGCAATTTTCGACTGACAGTCGAGACTCTCGCTATGCCTCCTATGCATTCCTGTTCCTGGCCCTTATTACAAATACCGGAAGTAGGTCCGGTTTGTAAAAACCTGCTCACAAAAAAAATAGTTACATAAAGAAGGAGCGGATTAAAAATTAAATCTAATACCGATAGAAATTATAAATAGAACGCTCTTGATTCTTACATCCAGATTAGATAAAATTATTATTATTATTATTCAATTTAGAAAAGTTTTTACTTCATCAACATTAATCTTATTTTAAATATTAACTTACCGCGCATGAAAATCGTTAATATGTATCACAGAAAGTTCGAATAAATCTGATCGTCCAGGGTACATATGACCTTTTGCAGTAAATCCTCCACATTGTTCAAAGACGAAAAACGTTAAAAATAATATCACTTGTTGACTAAACATTTTTCTCTCAAGCAATAGATTCGAATATCTAAGCATTTTTTAAATTCTCGATTCAATATGTTACGCAAAATCTTGTGCAATCGCGCAGAATTCAATTGACCCAAATGATACAATTTATTTTTGTTTTAAACATATTTTCTCTATATTTATTGATATTAAGAATAAACATCGCAAGAGTGTTATATTCTGAAAGGTCTAGGTCAAATTTATTCCTAATCACATATTTATTAATAAAAGTTTTATCGGTTTATAAGGATAAACACTCACTGTCAATTATAACATTCACTATCTCAGTACTCTTGCGGTGAAAGTTCCAACAGTACTGAAGCCCATATTCTTTTTACGTTTGCTCACGCCTATTATCATTTTATGCTACCAAAATGTTGTTATATCCATATAAAACGATAAGGATGCAAAAAATGCATATTTACACTTTTTTATCAGTTAATCTTGTTTATTTTCAATTAAAAAGTTTTAAAATCTTCACATTCAAAATTCTTTCATTTAAAAAACCAGTTTAATTATAAAATTGCTATTTGCTATCATGTTTTCCAGGTTTATTCCAATGTCCAAGCAGAGTTATCCTTCCTTCAACACCAGTGATGATTGGACTCGTCCTATTGACGTAGCCAACAATAGTCTCTATATCCAAAGGTCCTGGTTCGCGATTACGATACCCATTTTTGATATCATCGTGATTGTCACCTCCGTTTAATAAAAATGTTGGAATTACGACTTTGTACCATTCCTCAGCAACCAGCTTTTCGTACTTTGGAAATTCGCAGGCTCGGCACCTGTATATAAAATTTAAATTAGTCGGTTGATCTATAATTAGTTATCAATTTAATTTATTGACATTTCGAATTGGAATCTGACCTGACTTGTACGTCGACGACTCTTGAGTTATCCGGATTGGATAAGTTGTAAGTTACTTTGAGGCCAGACCACTGAAGAAAATTCTTTCCATAAAATTCAGTTGGACGACTGCTCTCAAGAACTGCTTTTTCTAGGGACTGTAAATTCAATGAAATTAAATAAAATTAAATTGAATTTAAACACAGCGGGTAATTGAATCTTTTTTAATTAAATACCTTGAGAATATCACTTCCTTTCAATTCAACTATATCAAAATTATTTCCAAACGGTGCAACTACAATAATATCTTCATATGTAATTATTCCTGGATCGTTACTAATATCACCACGAACACCTCCTGCATTAATCACAGCAATTGCTGCACGAGTCCAATAAGTTTCGTTATCATCTTTACCAACGTACTGAAATTATAAAATTAAGAACATGAGATTTAAAATTATTAGAATTAATTATTCATTAATCTTTATCATTGTGAATATTTCCAAAGATCTTACGTAATTTATCATCGAATCTGTTATAAGATTTGCTAAATTGCACTCTTCTTGTCCACAAGTGAGTCCATCTAGATAAACTTTTGTGGTACCAATTTCTACGTGACCCTGTATATCTGCCTCTTTTTTCCACGGTTGCAGGGCTTCCAACATTTCTGGATCTAGATTGAAGAAAGTCCAATTTTAATATTTTTCTACATTATTCAATATTTTCTACAGAGAATTTTTTTTATAGTTACCCTCTTCGATTGAATAGTCTAGAAGAATTGGATTTCCTTCCCAATCGAGTACTTCACCTTTTGAGTCAAACCATACAGTCAAATTTCCGATGTACCTATGTAAATATAGAGTAACACAATTAAAACCCAGAAATATTTAATGGTAATTAATATAAAATTATAGAAGTGTATGAAAATAAATAATAAAATGGAAAGTGATCAAACCTTGTAAATGCAGATGCCTGAACAATAAGAACTGATCTGCCAGTTTTTTTTTGTTTGACATGTACTGGATATTCATCTTCAGGAACGTCAGTATACGGTTTACTGCCTGAAAAAATTGTTTAATAAATGTTTAATAAATATTTCTATAATTCTCTGAATCTCAACTTATAATACATACCAGAGTAAAGAAAAGAGTGTGAGTGTCCGCCAACAATGATATCAACATCAGGACAGTTTGCAGCCATTATTCTATCAACATCTAATCCACAATGACTAAGAGCGATTATAATTTCTACTCCTTGAGCTTTCAGTTTCTCAGCTTCTGCATTCACTGATTTCACTTCATCGTAAAATGCTAATTGTTCTGTCCTAGCTATCATCTAATTAATAAAACATTGATTAACGTATTGTACTTTTGCTTTATTTTTATTCTGAACAATTAATTATCGAATTATTAATTACTTACATTTGTAGTGGAAAGGATAACACCAATCACTCCAATTTTTTGACCACCTCTTTCAATGATTGTGCTGTTTTGGTATAGACCCTAAAAATATATTTAAACTTTTCAGTATTTAAAGAAATCGGTAAATAGCACTTAAAAAATTAAGTCTTCAGTACCTTCATCGTTGGTTCTTTGGTGTCATCTATATTGGATACCACCACAGGGGCCTTTACTTTTTGCAAAAATGGCACAAGTCCAGCTATTCCGTCATCGAATTCGTGATTACCAATTGTCTAAAAAATAAATAAATAAAAAAATAAATACCTGTTTTACCTTCCTTAGTTTCATAATCATGTAAGAATCTTTAAAAATCTATATGAAGAGTTGAAGTTAATATATTTTTTATCGTTATGCACTTTGTTTCTCATGCACATATTTTCCTCATCATAATTAATATGTATTTGTTTCTTCTATCTAAGAAACTACGAGGCTTTTTATCTTTTTATCTTTCATCAAAGCCTCACAAGATCACGTGTATAGGATTTAGGATATTGCAAAGTTGTAATGTCCACAAACACAATTCAATTATTATCTTTGCGTGACAAAGACGACTTTTGTCGCGTGCTTAATTATCAAGACACTGAAATTCATTAATCTGTAAGACATAAATGGCACGTGCGTACAGTAAAACGTAATTCAATCAAGTTTACGAATTTTTCAATACAAATATTTATTTTCAGAATGTAAACATCATTTATATTCTTTGAAGCTATTTAAAGGATTTATTGCAAGAGAATGATTCCTGAACATCGGTAAATGAACAGAGAAAATTAATAAAACATTTTTCTGTTAATCAATCACTAATCATTCAACTAACCATATTTTATCTAAAATATATATAATATATGTTGAAATGAAATAGGAAGAAATAAGAAATTTACCACAACATCGTGAGGTAGTTTGTTCATAAACTCTACAGTGACGTTCCATTTGAAAAGGTTGTACCACAATGTACCTTGATAATGGTCACCAGCGTTTAAAAAAATTGAATTAGGACGTTCTTTGAGCAATTGTCGACTAGCAGTAGAGACTCTCGCTATGCCTCCAATGCAATCCTGTTCCTGGCCCTTCTTGCAGGTGCCGGAATTGGGTCCGGTTTGGAGGAACCTGCATCAGCAAAAAATAGTCTGCTTTCGATCATTGTCCCTAGACTTATAAAATTTTTACCTTACATATATCATCTACAAAGAATAACTAATTAAAACTAAGATGTACTCAACATTTCTGATAAAAGAGTTAATAATTTTAAAAAACGATCAAGTTTATCAAGAAGATCGTTTTCTTTCTCATAATGTTGCGATTTTGTTCTAAACTCTTGATCTCATCCGTTCTATCAATTTTAAGCATAATAATATGAAAATAAATGCGAATTAATTTACAAGTATAATTTAAAATCTAAAAAAATTTGGCCTCATCGATCTTGAATATACGCCCTCGAGTCTTGATTTATTCCGCCGAAAAATTTCACGGACTAACAAGCAATAGTGTCTTGGCCTTCAAATATTTTTATTATAAACTTTAAGTCATTATGCGCTCTATTTACTTTTTATATCAGTGAGTAGTAAATCGAGCGTATTCTCTGACTCTATAAAATTGGAATCAATGAGCTTGTTAGCTCCATCATTTATTTACTTGAAGGATAAAAAATCGACAACAAGTGAATTATTTATAATTGCAGGAATTGTTCTAAAATAAATGAGATATTTTTAGCTTTGTAATTATTTTTATCTATTTAAAAACATGCATTTATCTTTCTTAACTTAAAATTTGCGAAACGTGAATAATAAAATCGTGTGGTAATGATACTACATAATTACAGTAATATTCAAAATAATTAAATGACACAGCACTGTTAACAATGTAGGAAGAACAAGATAGAAATCGACACTGTAATTTATCCTCGAATTTATCACAATAAAAAATTATATATTTGGTTCTTCCGCTTAACTAAAGATAAATATTAAAGTATTTTTTTTATCTGTTATTGATGATAATGAACTAAAGCATTTTACAGTGAAGAAACAGTTGACAATTACATAACTACCACATTGAAAATTACTACTACATTCACACCTTTTTATTGAGCAACCACTTGATCGAATGTCGGATCAATAAATGAAACTTTAGAATTAATGTGGCAATATAGCCTGGTGTTTAATAAATAGAGAACATTTATCATTTTTACAATTCCATCTTGAAACTGAAGGAATTTATCTTTCAAGTAGATTTACAGAAGCTATTTTTATACATAATAAATGCCTTCAACTTCATAATATCTCAAGTTTTTAAATAATGAACCTTGAACTTAAAGAAAAGATTTGAATTAAAACTTAAAAGTGATCTGGAAATACAGCTTCTCCTTATAATTTTTATTGATTAACCTACTTAGAGGTCTTTTATTTTCGTTCTCTATCGTAAAAACATTCGAAGATAATATCTTCCCACACAAAAATATATTAAAATGATCTATAGTACTTACCGAGCATGAAAATCATTAATGTGTATCACAGACAGTTCAAATAAATCCGATCGTCCTGGATACATAAAACCTTTTGCCGTGAATCCATGACTTTTTTCCAGGACGAAAAGCGTAATCCACAACACGAATTTGATGAACATCTTTCTGCAAAAAAATATATTTTCAAATAAAGCAATAACTTTGTGACATGTACATTGCAATATTTTTTCAAGAGTCTGCAGTACAGTTCTGCATAAACATTATGTTTTCTGATAAAATTATCATTCATAAAAATATTTATATTTAAATGTATGATAAGAAAATTTTCATTGCATAATCAGTTATCATTATTTTCTATTTTCTAAATTTGCTTTGAAAAATAGTATATCTTTTAGATAATACTTGTATGATCGATTAATTATTTAGCGGAATAATTTATCAGTTGTTCAAACTATCATTTTTGTTTTAATTAATTGTTTAATTTGTTTTATCGATGATAAAAGTAAGACAATGAGTATATACGAATTATTGCGAAAGAACTATTTTCGATATAAATTAAATTCTGTATATAATTAGCTCTTTACTCATAATTTATATTGTTTCTTTAATACTTCCTGAATGTTAAATCAAGTGAAACTATCGACTTTTTTATATTTTTCAAGAATAGAATTTCTAAATGGCGGAAAAAATGTTTGTCCTTTCGTTTCTTATAATCGTTCACAGTAATAATTGTTATTGTTATTTAGGACTAAAACCTAAAATATCAAAAAAAGAAGGCGTAATAATTTAATTACTTTTCCTACTATTGATTGCAACTTGTGGGATTCCCATTTTTAAAATGGATGTTCGTGTTTATGTTTATGCTTCAGGAATTAGGAAATTATGGACATTTCCGCTAATGACTTGTAACCCTCGCCAAAAGAGATTTCAAAAGTAAAGTACTCATTTAGTAGGGTCAGTTTTGAACGCTATTAAATTAGATTTAAGTACTCGTAAATCATGATTATGCAACATCCGGTATTTGCATTCAAAATAATGATGCTGGAGAAACAGCAAAGATTTTCGACAGAATCATAAATGTTTTATTAATATTCAAAAGATTAAATAATATATACATGTACATATCATTTCTATATATAAAGATACAAAGAAAAGTTCATACATTTGAAATTTTTTTCCATTGTGAAGCGTTTTCATCCATTTCCGACAAAATTAGACACCCTAAGATTTACTGTGTACTTAAAAATTTTTATTTACTAAATACTAAATACGCTACTGAAAATTATGTAAGAGGTTTATGCAACTTTTTAAAAAAAAAACATCCAATATCGCTTGCTATGTATGTGTCATTCAAACTTTTTATGCATCTATTTTTGCATTAATTAACTCGTTCTGTGAGAAGTCCAAATGATAATGAAATATGATTACTTACCTTTGGTTCGTCAGCCTTGTTTTTTAAAAATATCTAATCTTCCCAAACCAGGAACTATCATTAAATTTTTCAAACACTTGGGAAAGAGGAATTTGAGAAATGCCCAGCAGACGAAACTGTACGATTTGGATCCATGATTTTTGGCGGCGAATCAAACAGGAAAGTAATTTTATGCCATACGACACTCACGTGGTGAATGATAGAGCACGACTGATTCGTTCAACGACTAACAAACTTTTCTTCACTGTTAACTCCCCGATTCTTATCAATTTACCTAGTATTGTTACTGTCTTAAATTTATGATATTCTTGTCCTTTCTAATCATTTTTTCTTTCACTGCCAGAATATTAGATATTTTGATTTTGTAATCCATATTACATATTTAAATTTTTTCCATATTTCTTGTCGAGACTTTGCGCGCTTTATCTAATTGAATAAAAAAAATGCTTATCTCTATATGCATCACGATAAGATAATCATAAAACGCAAAATTTATTCGTTTATTTTTTAAATTAGGCATTAAAAACTCTTAGGAAATATGCAGTAAGAATAGACAGCTTTTTTCAAGCACATTAATTTTCTAAATATCCATTTTTTTCTTATATATTATATATTTCACTATCAAAATTGTTTGACATCATTAAAGTAATTTGTGACGTAAATATTTTCTCATTACTGAAATGAAAAGAAAATAATTTCATATCCGAAAGAAATTTTCATTAAAATATGTAGATCAGAATCTTAATGTATGAAGCAATCGATAATTATTCGCCCCAATTATTTATATCTAGGGGAAATGAACGTTTCATTGAAATTCAGAAAGCCAAATCATCCATTTTTTATTTTTGTGACTTTTCCTAAATTAATTAATTTTGCTTCATTTATTTTTCATTAAAATTATAATTGTGTTCTCTTTAAAGACCCCATGGCCGGAAAGTCGATTATTACAAACAATTTTCTTGCCAAGTACATGATTTGCTGCTGACAATCGCTTCGTTTATTTCCCACTTTCTTGGCATTCTTCCCTCCTCCATTCTGCCATTCATTTTTCTTCATGGCCGGAACGAAAAACATTTTAGGAAGTCACTCAAAGAGATGAGAAATGAGCTACTTGTGAAACTGTCAGCTGTGAATTTGGACACTTCGACAAGTGCTCAGTGTCCACAATCCTAATGAGAACAACAAATCTTTATGTATATCTATAAATTGCTTTCTAATTCCTGCGAAAATTTATATGTTTATAAATTATTCAAAATCAGGCAGAAATGAAATGTTACTTGTTGGATTACTGATTTTATGATGTAATAACATCAACTCAAAACATCAAACATGTAATCATTTTAAATCCTTGATCAAACTGATAACAGTTATTTATCCTTTATACTAAAAATTAAAAGTTCATAGATAAAAATAATACTCATATAATTAGTTTTATTAATCATATAAGATTTATCTTTAGACAATAATGGCTAAGTCTAAGTTTCTTTCAAGTTTACTGAGGAAACTGGGGAAAAAAGTGTGTCATTACTGGCAATGAAGAAAATTATTACGCTCGAATAATTCTTTGGGGACATTACCTTAACTTTTTATTAAATTTTACAATTAAAAAAGTCCAGGCTAATATATAATTTAAATAAATAATACTAGACAGCCCTTTTAATAATTATTATGTCAAAGGAAAAGAAATATAATTAATCTATAAATGGTACCGCCTTTGTAGAATAATTTCAGATAGATATCGAAATTCCTCTATAAAAAAGGTCATCGCACATGAGCGACGCATACAAATCAAAATTTCAAAGGTGAAACCTTGACATACCTAATGAAAAGCATTATGTGCTCTTTTATTAATGGAGAAATTAGATAAAACTTAGTTTCTTATATGTCAAACACTTACGACATGTAAAAAAAGATTATAAAAACGAATAGAGGCAATTTCTATACTTTGATTTTAATTATAGTTTCAACTTTTACAATAAAATATCTAACATTATTGTGAAGCACGTTCTTGGTTTATTGTTAAAAAAATTTCAATGAAAACGAGCAGATATGATAAATGATGATACTTAGTTAATAATAATTTAATTAATGTGGGTTTTTCACAAAGTTGTTTTTACTTCTGATGCCTGAGATATAAACAGTAAATGCATATTATAAATTACACTGAATTGACATTTAAATATCGAGCTATTTAGTGATTATTAAATAATAAAAATGGTAATTTTATAAATTTATGCGTTGAGTTTTTACTCTGTTGCTTCAAGATAGAAGATAAAACCATCGTGCTCCGTTTGAATGATTTTATCAGTTTAGGTCTTGGACTTATAAAAAAAGCGTTTCATTAAGTTTTGACGAAGCATCTCTGTTTTGATTTCATCAATCAGTCATTTTTAGATTTATTGCTCTTACACATAGACTTCTTTATGTCGAGTTTCGAAATTTTCTCCTTCATACTTAATAATTTAATCATCTTTATGCTCTAGGCAGAGAGATAAATAAAAATTGAGACTGAATTTATTTTAAAAGAATCTTTATTTTTACTTAACTTAAGTAATAGTCTAATTAACCAGAGTTTAAAATTCAAAGGAGTCCTTTTCACTTTCTACCTGAAGCTATATAATTTCCATTAGTGTCAGGTAAGATCTGGTAAATGGAGGGATAAAAACCCTTCAAGGGATCGACTCAGAGTTGGCAAACCCAATAACTAAACTTTCTCAAAGAATAGAAATTCGAAGTCCAAAGAGAGATTTTACTGATTATCGAAATTGACCCTGGCTGCATTGGCTTTGATGCCGTTTGGAGGCGACTGCTTTAGACTTCAGAGTTCAGTCGACATTCGTCGCTTGGCAAAAGCACTCTTGTTCGTCAAAGTGTCTTGAGTTTTTTTTGTGTGGTTCAACTTTTTGTTAGTGATTCTGCAGCGTGAGGATTTCAACAACAAAAAAAAAATAAACTGAAATCAAAATACCGAATTAAATTCAGACGAATTCGTAACTTCGATTCTGATATACTTGCCAAGTGGTTAATTAAAATTGAGATAGGTGATTTCAACGATAAAGTTTGAAAGCAAAAAATTAAAGTTTCTAAATAATACTAAAATATACTGAAACTAGAAAACTGCGTTATAAGAAAAATATTTTTTTAAATGGATAATTGAAACTAAATACCCTGGGAAAAACTGGTTTTCACTGTTATAATTATTGTTATAAAGTTAAAGTATATTGAAATTAGAAAACGAGGAATTTTTTAAATAGATATAATTGAAGTTAAAGAATGGGAAGAACCGGTTTTAATTGTTGTATCATCGATAAAATTTGCTAAAATGCAAGTTCTAAACACGTGATGCTGTAATTATTGTGTGCTGATAGTGCTGATCTCTGAAGATATATTGCTGTAAAGAAAAGATCTTCCAGAGAAATCTTCAGTTTAGTCTGAGGAGCAGTGGCTTGTTGATCTTATTTAATAAATATGATACAAGGAAACACTGAGTGACAAATTTCAATTGACGCAAAGTGTCTGTATATCATAATTTTTCAAGTTTTCATTCAGACTGTGTAAATAATATTGAAGAAGAATGTCTTCTGCAAAGATACAAGGCGCGTTCGCCATAATGGCGTTCATTATCTGCGTTAGTGTTCGGGCAATGCCGATTGATGATGATTCTGAATTAACAATTAAAATTATTCATACGAATGATATGCACGCTAGGTAAATTTGATAATTTCAATATTAAGTATAGTGCTTATTCTTATCGAGCTGTAAAACAAACAATTTCTAAGAAAATGATAATTATACATCTTTTATTATCTATTACTGTTCTTTTCGCGTTATCATTGATAAGGAGAAACTAACAGTCTGCTTTATTTTAAAGCAAAAAAAACGTGAGGATTTCAGCAATAAAAAAAGATAAAATGAAATGTCTTGATTAAAACAAGTTTAATTTTTTACAGATTTGAAGAGACATCGAAATACTCATCGGCCTGTTCGAAAAAACAATCACTGGCTGGAAACTGCTACGGTGGATTCGCTAGATTAGCAACTTTGATTCGCCAAGCGCGAAATTCGAGTTCTAATACCCTTTTCCTGAATGCTGGTGATACTTATCAAGGGTCGATTTGGTTCAGCGTCTACAAATGGAAAATCGTCTCCAAATTTTTGAATATCCTCGCTCCTGATGCCATAGTAAGAAACAACAAATTATATAATTAAATAAACATTAATTACAAATTTACAAAAATTAAATTCAGGAAAAAAAAACCCAATTTCTTTTAAATTTGTTAGGTCTGATCGTTATCTAATATGTATATGTACTATTATCTTGGCTCTTTGCACATATTTAAATATTTCAAGGCCCCGCAAAATGCTGAGATTAAAATACAGCTCTGAAATGTTTTGTCAGAAAAAATGAGATTTTTAAAAGTTTCTTTGATAGGTATGTCTAAAAAACTAGATAAAAGCTGATTTTATATATTTAAAAATAACAGAAGGGAATGAAGGTGAAGAAAGAAGAACACGACAGCTCGACATATTAACTTAACTTGACATGCTTTGAACTTTTTGTGACTAAATTATTTTAATGTATATCTGTGAGGGCTTTTCCACGAGAGAGTAATTTAGCTAGAAATATAGGATTTTATAAAATTTATCGTATAACATAAAATATGTCTCATTTTCAGAGAAATCTTAAGAAATGATACACTTAGAAAATATTTATGTTCTTTACTAAAAATAACGATCAATTTACTGATTCTCCATTCCTAATGCTACCCTAAATAAATAAAATCGATATTGACAATCGCCTACTTCGTTCTATTCGACTACATCTACATTAAAGTCAAATAAAATTAATGTGAGTGAAAGCAGTAGATTTTTATAATAGATTAGAATAGAAGCTAAAATTTTTATGTCACTAGATCTATAGTTGAATGATCTTTAAGTGGGTTGTTGCAAAAAAATATTTATAGTTTCTGCATTACATTAAAACATGATAAGTTATGAATATAATTTTTTTTTTCAGAGTTTAGGGAACCACGAGTTCGATAATGGAGTCCAAGGATTGGTTCCTTTCATTAATGAAGCCCAATTCCCAATAGTGACAGCAAATTTGGATCTTTCAGACGAGCCTTCTTTACAATCCTCGAAACTTTTGAATTCCACTATTTTAAATGTAAATGGCACACAAGTTGGTGTGATAGGATATTTGACACCCTTGACAAAAAATATAGCAATAACCGATAATGTGAAATTCTTGGACGAAGTAGAAGTGATTCGAGAAGAGGCCAAAAAGCTGAAAGCTCAAGGGGTCAAAATCCTCATTGCTGTGGGACATTCCGGATATGAAATGGATGAGAAAATCGCAAAGGAAGTCGAGGATATTGATTTAGTTATTGGAGGCCATAGTAACACTTTCCTTTATAGTGGAACGCAACCTGATTCCGAAATTCCAGAAGGACTTTATCCAACAGAAATTGTTCAAGAAAGTGGCAGAAAAGTATACGTTGTACAAGCTTATGCTTATACTAAATATCTTGGAAATCTAACTATCAAATTTGATAAAAATGGGGAGATTACTTTCATTCAGGGCAATCCAATTTTGGTGGATGGCAAAATTAAGCAGGTGGGATCTATTTTAATTTTCCATTTCATTTTTTAGGTGGGATTTTTTTTTTATTTGGGATTTTCATATTGGTTGAAGTACATCTTTCAAAGCTTTGAAATTAAACTAAAAATTATTTCAGGCGGAAGATGTATTGGCAGAACTGGACAAATGGAGGCCGGAAATTGAGAAAATAAAAACTAAAGTCGTTGGTACCACGAAAGTATTTTTGACTGGAGACAGTAAAGTTTGCAGAAAAGAAGAGTGTAATTTTGGAAATTTCATAACCGACGCCATGATAAAATACGTAAGGAATTAAAAATTTAATTGTGAAATTAAAATATTGTTCAATTATACAATTTTATTTTACATTTATATATTTTATAGAATGTTAAAGAGTATGGTGGATCTAATGGTTGGACGGATGCTGCAATTGCTCTACACAATGGAGGAAGCATAAGATCTTCAATAACCAGAGACAATAGTGATAAGGTTTGAAATCTTTCTCTAAAAAGCTCTTTATTACATTTTCCTTGATTTGTTTATTATTAAATAACATTTTTCGTTCTGATTTTAGGTAACATTAGCAGACATAAGAGAAACTCTGCCTTTTGGAAATGTCCTTGTCAAAACGGACATGAGTGGACAAAAACTGCTAGATGTGCTCGAATTTAGTGTAAAGAGACTCGGGTTTAATAACTCAGGTGATTTGGATGGAGGTTTTCTACAAGTTGCTGGACTTCAGGTAATTTTCAAGATTTTACATAGTTTTTATGAGAAAGCGAATTGAGGATAAACTGTATAAAACCATTATTTCTTCTTTTTCAGGTGTATTACGACCTCAACAAAGAATACAAGTCAAAAGTCGTTTCAGTGAAAATGAGATGTGCAGCATGTAAAATACCAACATACAGTGACTTACAAAAGAATGCAACTTATACTGTATTATTGACAGATTTTCTCTCTCAAGGAGGAGATAATTTTGATATACTTAAGGATCTAAAATACACTTCCCTTGGTAAGAAGAATTAACTTTTTATATCAAGTGCAAAAGAAACGTTAAATATCGCACATATTAGGGCAAATAATGCAATTAATTAGAAATTGTTATAATAATTGTTCTTTGTTTTTACAGGAGCAAGTATGGATGAGGTTGTAGAAGATTATCTAAAAAACGAGAGTCCCATTTATCCAGGTGTTGAATGGAGAATCACTTTTAAACCTCAAGAAGAACAACAAACCCCGCCAAATTCAGCATCAAATTTCCACTCCTTTACATTACTTTTCCTCTTACCGATAGTTAGTTTACTATTAAATTAAGAAATCTCTTTTTAAAAATCTCTTTTTATAATGATTGATATAAAGTATTCAAAACGGGTCTTAAAATAATTTTAGTTTCTACATGTACATTGTATTTGTTTTCATTTGTATAAAATTACGAAAGACTGTATATAAAAACATAAAATAGTACCTAACTTTTAACGTACCGATTCGTGTTCTAAATTTATTACACGTATTTTATGATAGCGATTATTGACTAAATGAAAGAAAAATTGAGTAAGAATCTACGAATAAATGTGAAAAATTAAACTTCTGTTCCGCAATATTGAACATTTTTTGAATAAAAACTTCATATACTTCAAAGACTTCAATTACTTCTCATAAATACTTCTGAAAAGACATGTAAAGACGCTGAGGTCCTTACATGGTTCGATGACGTATTTAAAAAACCAAGTCATTTATTTTCAGGAACTTTCGCAACGTGTACAAGTTTATGGCCATTTTTCCTTTAAAGAAAAAGATGTTTTTAGAATACATATTACGTAACTTCTGTAAAGATTTTCCTAGATTGCATTCGTTTTCGCGAATAACGTATTCTGCAAACGAATCAAGTTACAGTTCTAAAAGGAAAGTTACCTATTTATAACTTTGTTTTAGAAACTAGACTTACTAATAATAATTTTGCAATAAGGAAAAACTGTCTAAAAAATGTTTGTAAAAAGACATCAAGCGAATTAAATAAATAAAATAAATTGAAAAAAATAGCAATATCATATAATCTGTGGCTGCGTCCCCCTAAACAGTTGCCCCTGTCGCTCTGCCCTCGTTACGGCCCTGCCCCCTGTCAATCTTTGCCCCTACCCCCACAAATATCTTTGCCATTCCTGAAATATCATTGCAGGGACATCTATCGCAAAATTTTCGAACTTTCTTCAAATTTATCAACCGGAAACGCTCTTTCAAACGCGTGGTTCAATTGAACCAATTTGAACCATTTGATTAAAATTTTTAAAATACCAGAAAATATAAAAGTAATCGAAACAAGTATATTAGGTAACAGTTCAAACAAATTATAAACATTTGCAACATATTTTCTTTTTCCTCAAAGATTTATTAACTCTCCGCTTGATGGCAACACCTGTCTATTTTAGTTGAATAAATTTGATATCATTTGAAAGAGAAGGAAAATTAGTTCCGATTAATTCCAGTAGAGATTAGAGACCAAAACAGAGGCAGACAATTTAGCTACAAAATTTTTGTCTATTGCATTTTTGGGGCCGGTCAGAAAATTGTGTGTTTCTTTAACTTTTGCCTCTCTTAAATTAATCCTGAGTGTATTTAATTCATAAAAAATGGTGTAAGAAAAAACAGTGCTTGGTGTCAGTTCTTTATTTTTCATAGTTTATCTATTTTAAGGTTAGACAATTGTGCGTTGGAAGGATTAGAAGATTTCAAGGTAAAATTTTCTTTATCTTTTATTTCTTCTTCATCGCTTACTCGTCATCTACTCCTCGTTCCTAAAATGATAACAATTCCTAATCTGCCCTTGAAATTTTGTTATGACTCACTAAAATAATCTTATAAAATTTAAATTAATTAATTATTTAACTACTCCTGTGGTAAAAAGTTTCTTCTATATATGTATAATAAGCACGTGTATTATCCTTGAAACTGTTTTATTTTGCTATTGCATAACGCAATGTTTACGCAAATTTTAAAAGTACATATTACAGTAATGCAAGGACAAGAAATAACAGAGTTTGTTTAAGAATTGTGAAGTTATGTAAATATATCATTTGTAGTCGTAGCCACTGATTTTCATTCATTAATAAGTATTTAAAATTAAATTAAAGAAACATTTCGTAAACTTAATTTCTCCGAAATCTATTAAATATAAATGCAGCAGTTCATTTCAAAACAAACATTTATATAAATAATATCAATATCATATTCATAATAAATATTATGTTTACTGCTATTTGTTTACATTTTCTATTTTCTTTGTATTCTCTAAAGTTGATAGATTATCTAAGCTGATATAAGTATATTTCGTTAGTTGACCTTGCTAGGTCTCTCTCTGGCATTGGGCAAATTGAGTTTGAAACCTTTTTTCACTCCTCTTAAACTTTCAAGGTCTCTTCTCCACACTTGGGAAATAGCTTTATTAAACCTAAACCTCAGAATTTTATCAGTCCTAAATAAAATTGATAACATTAAAAATGTACAAAATAAAACAAATTGTCTGTTGTTTTATTTTTTTTAATATTTACGTGGTATTTTTGCTGAATATTGCCATAGAATAAGAGTTAAAAATAGATAAAAAAAATAAAACAACAAATTATTCGAATTTAAATAATATTTAGGGTGTATTATGACTGTATCTAACTTTTAACGCAAATTTTTGATTTAAGTTGAGAACGCCCACAGGTCAAAGAAGAATTTGAAGTTTCTCCACAAGACCTTCGATAGCTCAGTTGGTAGAGCGGTGGACTGTAGTTGGTTTCTGTGACGTAGACATCCATAGGTCGCTGGTTCAAATCCGGCTCGAAGGAAAACATTTTTTTTTTATTTTAAAAATATATATTTAATATTTATATGATAAAAATATCTACAATTTTTTTATTATTATAAAGAAATAATTCGATTTCTATTACTACAATTTCTAGTGATAGAGAAAATATAGTACAATATACTTTTATATATCTCTGGAAAGTGCTGCAATCTGGTAGTCAATGATTCAAAGTTTTCTGGAATTTATTATTTTTTGTCCTTAATTCATTGACTTTAGATCCACTCTTCATCTCTCTTGATCTTTTTATCGGTAACGTAAATTATTTCATTTTTAAACTACATATAATTTTAATATATATTATAAGGATTCTAAGTAATTTATTTTCAAAAGAACTTGAATTTTTTTTTTAACTTTTCAAGCAAACAACTTTATCGGTTATTCATCCTCTTGATCTCTTCTACCAACATTCGTGTTTACGCAAACTGGAAAAAATTATAGACCACTTAAGAGTATGCAAGTACTTTAAAAAACAAAATAAGTACTCGTTACATGTAAAGCGTTAAAATAGTTTTCTTTTTTGAAAAGGGAACACGTCTATAGGCAATTTATTCTGCGATCTATAGAGAAGATTATTCATATTATGTGAGACCCAGTAAATTTTTTCTTCCTGGAAAATCCAATGAAACATGAGTGGAATTTAAAGAGTAATTGCAGTGGAAGTACTAGACGCCTCTATAAGCAGTATTAATATAATTACATTTTCGATAATTCGCGAATATATAACTGCCTTTACTGCATTTCTTCCAATTGACCGATTTGTGAAACAATTTCAATCGTGAATAAATTTCTATTCGGACACTTGAATCGTTTGTCGACTGTATAACGCTAGATTACGCTTTTACAAATGTTTGTAGCACGAATAATATTTCATGCGTGTTAATGTGACGAATCTTCTATCACTCGAGTTACTACCTCATTTATTTGGCTGCGTTGAAACCGAGGTTGAAATTCATATGAGAATTCGTAGGCATAATCGGCACTCGATGATTTTTCATTGTTAAAATATATAACCAAAGTTCCCAATTTATTGGTTGATAATACGTGAACCATAAAACATCAAATTCGTTTATTTTTTATCCCAAGGGAAACTGTATTTGACGTATCAGCATATTTTGGTTATGCATTTTTACAAACGAGTAGTTCTGATAACATGTTACATGGAACATGTAATTTTTATTGCGATAGGATTTCCCAATATCGATCAAATGTCGATAAAATCCGAAACTTTTATCCAAAGTTAGGAATTGCTAAAAGTTTTAAGCATGAAAATTATGGAAAGCGCAGGTATCCAAAATAGAAAGAATCAATGGTCAATCTAAATTTCATATAATTAAATATTTTACTCTATACCAGTTCATCACAGTATGAAGTTCAGTAAACTATGTATGTCTGTGCTTCTACTTTTGCTTGGCAACGTTGCAATATTAAAAAGTACTGTATGAGATTACATTGCGCTGAAAGAGCCAAAGTGCCAAGAGAATTGAAATTTATTACACAGAGTCCTACGTGGATTAATTTGTTATCAGACAGAAATTTATTGAAACTACTGTTGAATAAGCTTGGAATGAATCTAGAATATCCTTGCTTTTGGGAATAACATAAAGAACATTGCATTATTTTCGCACCATAAAGACTTTCTTAACATACTCAACCCTCGAAGTAAGTTTTAGAGTTTAAAATTGTATCATTACAAGTTCCTTCATAAAGTAATAAATGTAATACATTTTCTCGGTTATAATGGAAATTTCTAAGCCATTCCTGTAAAGTGCTACAGATGTAGACATGAGAATTAATTTAGAAGGACTTTAGTTTATGGCTTTATGAGTTAAATTGAAAGAGGTGCTGTCTTCGTGTAATTAACTCTTGAGTGTAGTTTGGAAGCTCTTTTGTGCAATAGCGGCTTCAGGTCTTGTAAAGGGAAATTCATTTACGTATGATATTATTTCTATTAAATTGAGTTGGAATTAATTAAAACGAGAATATTTTATACGAAGAATATTATTTACTATTATTTCACTCAGTATCACTTCTAAACATTTTAGTTTAGTCTTTTTACTATTTTTTATGAACCACAATATACATATCAAGAGTTTATTTTGAAAATTCCTCGAGTAGTTTACCAAATCCAAAAGTTGTGATGTAGAGGAGAATGGTGACGACGTTGGTAATATTGTGGCGAGTTTACGTGGTCCTGCAACCCCTTTCAATGCACTCGTGACCATCATTTACAACGTACGTGCAACTCTTGTTGTACAAAGCATTTCCGTTATAAGGAAGTTGAAGGTTGGACAGTAGATATCAACACGTACTTTGGTAATTTCGCAGCCATGTCCTGCAACATTGATGTAGCGAATTCCCAATACATAATTGCAGAACATTAATTTTCGTACGATATAGAAATTGAAATGTGATTAGAAAGAATATATAACAAACATCTAGGATAAAAATGTTTAGAGTATTAAACTTGATGGGATTTAATGTGTAACAAAATTTTATTAGAATGCAAGCATATTGATTGAATTGCGAGGAAGAACATGACCTATAAAATCTTTACTTTCACATATTGACAAGATATATCGTACCGCGTTTTATTTATTACGAGCTATCGAAATTGAGCACATGCAAATTGAATAACTTTGCATACATATTAAGAATACATCCAAGTTTTATTTGATTTATAGGAAAACGTGTATTTGAAGCTTTTCAGTCCAGTCACATAATTTTTACGATTTCAGTCCTCTAAATCTATAATAATCCAAAAATTAAATTACTAAATTCTTCTGTGTTTCAGAAACCACTGGCGTTTACCTCATCTTACATGAAAATGTGGTCATGATTTGGTAAGTTTCTACCTCTTATTAATTAAGTTAGCATTGCTAATTTCGTCAAACCTTTGTGGCAAATAGATTTTGTGTAAGGGAACAAATCGTATTAAAGTATTCGTATTTCGTTCGTTAAAGCTGTACCCTCGGGAAAATCGAGTGTTTTAATCTCGTTACGCTACTGACAAAAGGATCCAGAAAGGAAACCTTACGGTTGGTTCTGCACATCGACTTTATCCTTTATTTTCCTTTGTTGCTCGTTCTTATTAACTTCATCGACAGACTACAAGAGAAACAAAAGGCAAGGGGGAATTCGGCTCGAAGTTCGAAATGCGAGGGTGAATTTAGAAACTCGGTCTCGTACTTTGCTACATTATAACATTAATTAGTAATATACGGTGTTGCGTAGTTTAGTATTTGGTGAGGCTGGCAAAAGAATCAAGATATCTGGAAAAATCAATATCGCTACTATAATATAAATATGTTGCAACACAATATGAAGCTAAATCTTGTTGATAAGGACGGTTGATGCTATAGTTATGAGCTTACTCGTAGGCGAGCGACAGGTACAATTACTTATACCTCCATAAACTTCTGGTGCCGAGGGTTCTCGTCGTTCTCGGGAAAATCTCAGTCAAGCTTAAGTTTCCGGTATGCTGGTGCGTTTATAGTGCGTTTATAGCACTAGGTCTGTGTACGGTGTACACATTGTTCCAGTTGACTATCTAGAATGCAGTCGTGCGCCACGTTGTGCGGCTTTGTCGCGGATTAGCTTAAGTCTTCTTCCTCGTTACATCGTCCGACATCCGGTGGTCCCTTTGACAATTTCTGCACGGGAATGAGATCGAATTCGAACACAGGATGTGCCGCAACAGTCCACAAACTCCACAGCACTTGCTGTTACATCCCGCTTTCTCAAAAGCCGCTCTGCTCTCTCGGAAATCCGAGAGATGGAGAGCGGTAAAGTCGAATCCTCCCTTTAGAGATAAGTCGACGCGAGTAACGGTTCGGAAGTCGCAGACTCCCTTGAGCATGGCTTTTGGTGCTTCATTCGAATCGTCAGATCTTGGGATTTTCTGCACCGTTTGAATGCTCGCTGATTATTATCTGCGGATGAACCTAAATTGTGTTCCAATTTAGGATGATGTCTTACTTTGTGTTTGAGTCCGCTTGATAAATTACTTTTTTCGAATTCACCGGATTTAACTGTCTGCAGTCGTTTAAAGCAGTGGTATTTATTTTGTTAGTGATACTTAAGATACTTAAGTAAGACGTTGGGCACAAGAAGTGAAGACAGGTATGAATGGGTTTGAAAAGAGGAAGATCGAAAGGAAGGAAGTTATTGATACTCGACAGGAAGAAGAAACTGATAAGGAAAAAGATTCTCTTGTGAATGGAGAAGTAATGGCCCAGAAAGTGGGAGGAGGTGTAATATAGCAGTGTGCGATGCAGGTTGGATCGAAAGTTTGATAAAAGCGTCAATAAATAACCGAAAAGTGAAGTAGACTCTCGCTGCGAACTTTTATTGTTGATCTAACCATGTTAACGCTTACGAATCCATCTACCTAGAATTGCACAATACCTCACAGTTCCTCTAAACTTATGTTTTAGTTTCAATTTACTTTTCAGTTCCTGGAAACTTCACGTACTTTTTTTTTGACTTAGATTGAAGATTGTTTCTTCAGAGGAAACTTCACTGTTCATTGTTTCCTACCAAATAATGGATCCGTTTTCTGGAAACCAGATTCGGAGAAAAGGATTACCATGTTCCCCAAATTGCAATTGTTACTTAACTCAAATAATGATAAATTTGAAAAAGAAGTTTGCTGTAAGTGATGCCAGAGTATAAAATAATATATTCATGTTTTCTGTGAAAAAATTGATGCTTTTCCTTCTTAGGCTCAAGCTAGGACTTGGAAGACCTTAGAGCATAGTCAGATTGGTATAAAGTGCAATGTGACCTTGAGTAAGAGTGAGGAAGAACTTTTTGGTAGGTCAGTTAATACTGAGGCAAATGTTTGCTCTTGCTTGATTCGCGAACTCAGATCTCAGAAGTTAGAGCTGAACAATATGTTGAAGTGTTGGATGAAGTTTATTAATACGGTCGAAGAATTCTCGTTAGTGGAAGCAGATATTCGAAACAAAGTAAGAAATCTGCCGTCTTAGGAACAATTTATAAATGCTGATGATTTTGGAAGATTAATAAGAAATAAAATATATAAATTATAGATATATAAAGATTATAAAGGTATAAACTAATAATAAGCTCATAATGAATATTCCAATATTAATTCCTATTTTATGAATATTTAATCTCAATCCCTGACTGTTGCTTTATAGTTTAAAACACGTCAGTTTAAATTATATTATTGAAAGACAGTTTCACTTTACGATAAACTCATTAAATCTATCTCAGCTTTTGTATAAATGGCTCTCGACAGTTGACGAATCTGGAATCGACATTGGAGTCTATAATTCAACGAACCAAGAATTTCGAGGAATCTGAACTGATGGAGGAAAATCTCATCTATCGAGAACAAAAACAGTGTTTGGAAAGATCTGAAGAACGTCGTAGAGATTTAAGGAATCTCGTAAATGTAAAGAATGCTTTTCAGATCTATTGAAATTATTGTTTCTTTCATCAAGTCTAGATTCATTTGTTTTTATTCCAAGCAAGTACATTTTTTTATAATTAATTAATAGAATTAATTTAGTTGTTTGCTAATTGACAGAGATTTATATACTCCTTCCTTTGATAACTTCAAGCGTGTGTCATTAGAGTGACATTGGTAGAAATTTGAGGGAATTAATCAAGTTCGAATTCCACTTCACTGCGGTGAGTGAAAGTCTCAGCTAATTAGCTGTTTCTAGTTCAGATTCACGCTAATTGAATATCTCATAATTTATATAACCGTCAATCTTCAAAAGATTGTCCTTTGAAAATTACCTCAATTCGAGACACGTTTGATACTTTGTCAGCATTAGTAGTTTGTGTTTGCGAAAAATATTTTAATTTCTTGCTGAAATCCTTTAAAATCTCATCAACAGACTCTCTTTGTTTCCTGTTTTCTAACCACTGAATCACCCCAACTTTCTTAGTCCTATTTGGAGTCCGAGGACCGGAGTCATGCGATAAGGGAGGATATAAGGGCGAAAGAAAAGGCACTTTACAAAGAACGACTGATAGATAGAGCGGCTTTGCAACTCGCTTTAAAAAGGATGATGCGAATAATGGGAGCACCGGAAATAACGGAAATTCAGAGGACGTCTAGCTTGTCAAAGAAGGGAACGACAGCACCTCCAATCAATATGCCAAGAATACAAGATTCTAAATTGTCGATCTATTCCCGAGATGTGTCAACGTGCGTAAATTTCTCTTTGAGGGGAGACGAAAAAATGTCTGCGTCAAGCTTCAGTAAGGAAAATCAAATAATGTGACAGTAATTCAATGTTAGATGTAGATAATAATAATATATTAGATGTTTCGTCTAATTTCTATTCCTGATTTAATTTTAAATACAGAAGCATCAATTTCAAGCATTTCTCGAGAAATCGAGCTTTCAAACTTAAAAGAGGACTCGAATCTACAAGCTGGGAAAAAGTTGCAACCCTATAATGGATGTGAATGCAATTCGAGATTTTCTTCGAGTGTTTCCGAAAACTCGATCTCGGTTCAAATCGAGGATTCACGAGATACAGACTCTAGGATAGCTTCCTGGTGGAAGAAGAGCAAAAATAAAATTAGGAAAAACAAGGCGGGGTTGTTTGGGAAAAAGAATAAAAGACTGCAGGCGATGCATACAGAAGCGCTATTTCCAAATGACTTTTTTTAGTTCTTCCTGCTTCTAACTCCTCAGATATGAAGAAAGTTTGATGCAGTCCATGACTCTAATAAAACTCTTAAGAATTGTATCTAGAATCTAGAACTTGAAATATTTAAACATTTTTACATTGAAATATTTCTTGTCTGCGTAAAATTGGAATATATACCTGCATTCAAAACTCACTTGACGTGATATTGAAATTTCGAACAAATAGTGTCTATTCCCATATCCGTTTCATTATTTTTTTAATGCAAATATAACTCAATACGTGATTTCAGCATATATACCTCAAATTTAAATCGCAGTAGCCAGACTTGATCGTTTTTGCATAATCAGAAAACTGTTTTTTGTTTGAGATCGTTTTGCATCAAGAGAATATTTATTTCAATAAAAATCCTTTGTAAATATTGATCTTGTTTCCATGACCATAGTACGGTAAAATTTGCTCACATCATATTGTACCGAGATATTGAGACCGAAAGTTTCTTGCTTCCATTTTTCGATACATCGTATACAGTTATCCGAGTCAGTGAATCGCGGAAATTTATATCAGCGAATCATCTGAAACTTTCATCAAAGCGTGCCTGATTCTTTCGTACCTGAATTTATTTGTCTATGTATTCCATTTTATAATAATTATTATCATATACTACATAATAAGAGAATAATTATACTATTATGAATGTTAATCAAAGATTCACGCCATGAAGAAAAATAGAATTCCACTAATTAGATTTTTTTTTTAGTAAAAGTTTTCCTGTAAAGATATAGCGGTATGTTAGCTTTTTGGAATTTATGTACTTCCTTGATTGGGTGCGAAAGTGTAAGAAAATATTTGCACTTGGAGAAAAAGTTTTACCGATCAGGATTCGGTATTCGAAGTCAGGGAGGGTGTTGACTGTGCCTGGGAAATTGGGAGGGGATGATCAAATTGGACGTTGATTAGAGCGCGTTGAAGACACCTTCATCGTACCCGGTATAACTACGGATTTCCGCTAATTGCACCCAAGTGCGAATTACCAGTCCCTCTGGTGCATCTTTGGCGCATCCTTGGTGCTTTGCTCGAAAATATCGTGTAATCCTTCCTTTACTACTAATAGGCAAATCCTTTACGCTTTGTCAAGAATCGGAAGTGGAAAATTGAAAGCGACGATTTTAAGACAAGGTTCAACTCAAAGAAGAATTTCACAGTCGAGTTATTCTAGCCTTTTATCAAATAAAGAAATAGGGACTGTGAAAAAAGTCAAAAAAAGGATTTCTTTGATTTAAAATCAAGGAATTTTATCTGATATATATTTAGATGGAGACTAAACAAGATGTTAATATTTTGGTACAAAATCAATCTATCTTATTTGGTAATTTCTGTTTGGGATGTTAGAAGCATGATCATTTCTCATTAACGTCTGAAAATTGATGTTTGCTACACCCTTATTACTCTATATGCTACCTTCCCTCCTGTTTCTCTCCGTTTCTCACACCCTTATACATACAATCATACATTAATGGCATTTGCTGAAACTGAGGGTAGCTCGTGTTTGTGTTGTATATCCGACATTGAACGTCAAGTATTTACCTATAGTGTAGAGGAAACTTAACTCACTCAAGGGGAAAAAGGAAGACTGGATGAGAGAGAATCGACGGAAATGAGATGAAGATAGATGAAGGAAAGGAAATAGAGAGAAAAGAGAAAGCAGAAGATACGAAAAGTCTCACTGTCTTGAAAAGACGACTGTTCCATTAGCCGTCCCTTCTATTCGCTTTTTGTTTTTTATTTTTTTTTATTTTCTTCTACTAGTAAGGCAACAACGGTCGTTTCCGTTGCCATTTCGAGGAAATGGAAACAAATGACGTGTAAACGGTTCGGACTCATTGTTCTTATCGCCCCATGATCCATCTTGTTCACACGTGTAATATATGTCTCTTTCTTTTCTTTTTATAGGGATACACCTGAACTTTAGTATATATATCATGGAATCAAGGTTGTAGAATTTCCAAATGCTTCCAAATCAGCGGATTTGAAAAGTCTCGTTCCAATCTCGGTCACTAATTGGTCGAATCGACCGATGCGTTGCAATTGAGAGGCAGCTGATTCGTAATCGTTGGAAGCTCGCGGTAATTTCACTTCGTTCTCTTCCTGAACCGATTCAAACCAGCCATTAGGCTTTGTCATTTCGTTTCCTCTTGCCATCCTACTGACACGTTCTCTTCGTAATGCCTGGCGGATTCACGAGAGAGTAGACGCCGATGTGAATTGCTTCACGCAAATTACAGTGACCAACGTCGTCTACGGATGCGAAGAGCAAATGCAATTCAATCGTGAAAATGCCCTCTTGCAGATGAGCAAGTATTGCAGGAGATTTTCACATTTTTCACTTTGTAGTCTTCCTAAGAAAAATCAGCGTTTATGAGCGGAAGTACATTAGAATTGTTAATGTGTTAATCGTGGCATGAAGTTGAAGAATTATAGAGAAACCAAACTCTAAAACAGATTAGGCTATAACTTTCACTAATACCTCAAGTTCACAAAGAAAAAACTGGTTTGAATATTCAAGTCTCCCAGTATTTAGTGCACATATGCATATTTTATTACTGCGAAAAGAAGAATTTACATAGATTGAAATTAAAATTTTAAATGTGTATTTAGTGAAATTAAAACTCATTGTCCAGAGGATGGAGCAATTAAAATTCGAGTTTATAAACAGAGACTTCTTTTCATCGAATTCGTGCGCGTTCACTTACGGTGTTTATTTGAACGTAGGTGGTGCATAAATTTCATTACCGTAACTCGTTAATCCAATTTTACCCCTGGGTTTGAACACAGTTATAAACACAAGCGCTTCGTCCGATTCTATTTTCCACTTTTTCTATCTTATGCGAAATATTCTTATGAAAGGAAAAGAATGCAGGGTTGAAAGTTGCGAAATATTTATTTGTATCACATACACCTTTAATCCTCCGAAGGTTTGCAGTTTTTTATGTTTTTTTGCGAAATGTAATGAATTTCCAAAGTTGTTCGATTACTGAAGATTTGTAAACCGATCAAGTATACCTCCTTAGTTTACTACTTGAGGTAAATACGTATCAGTAGTTTCTTCAAAGCCACATAATGTGCGTCGTGGTTGGTGGTTAATTCTTGTTTATTTCTCTCTAATACCACTTTTATTATGAACTTCTATCCGTTGAAAAATTACCACTTAGAAATTAGTTTCCATTAAAAACCCGCGAGTTTTTAATCGATTTTTAAATTGTACTCTTTCCGTCAACTTTCTACCGAGTTTCAGATGTCTAATTTATTACGGCTAAGAAAAATCCAATACCTCTTAATTCTTCTACTACGGTTCTTTAAAAGTTTAGTTTTCTCTTGTTTTATAATATATATATACGATATAATTAGTTAATTTTATTTTTTATTCACAGAAACTGAGACCAAGATTTCATTTCAGAACCTTTAATTGGTTTTCCTTTTTATGCATCTCATCGCACAAAGTAATTTGAGAAGTTTGAAATCTCCTATCGTTTCAGAAGTTTGAATAATTTATTCATTGATTTCCTTCTTTTTATTAACATACATATTGATCTGTTTCTCTTCCAACAACTCAATTATTTATCAACTTTTTGTTTCAGAATTCTGAACCGTAGTACAAGGATTTGAGAGAAGCTTGGATTTTTATTCGATTCATCCCTATTTTAGGGATCAAGTAATGTCTAAATGGAAAGGAATCAAGAAGTAGAAGTGGATCGCCAGGGGCGCCCTTTGCGTTCGCTGAACAACTATCAGTCGTCTTATGTCAGATTTCACAACACCACCCAACGACATGTACGCATTTATTGGCTCGATTTCAAGGGAAAACCTGTCCATTATTGCAACCTTTACTCCTACCAACAATGGATTGATGTCAATACGTTTGTCACTCATCCATGGATATTTGTAGATGAGGAGACAGGGGACAGGTATGTCAATTTATTCTAAGGATTGTCGCCTAGTGTCTGCAAGTCAAGGAAATCGCGATAAAGTCTAGTTTCCTAAAAGTTTTCAATATTATATTGAGCAATCTCAAATCTGCAAAACAGTTGCACTTTAAAACAAAAAGAAATTGAAAATCATTTACTCTTGAATGAATTCTTATCAGACTCTCCATCAGTGGAATAAAGATAGAGAAAGATGAAGAAATTGTGCAAGTAGAGTAGAGACTGGTCAAGAGTTGATTCGAGAGAACCATTTTTTTCGAGTTCCATTTTTAGAGTATATATATGGAAAAAATTACTATCGATACCTTTTACAGATTGCTTGGAGATCGCAGCCCGGTTTTTTTCCCTGAAGTTTCGCCTGAAATCCTCGGTGGAATCAAGCGAACTAGTGTCCATATTACCCTGCCGTTGTTCAGTCTGACAAAACTTTGCTTACGTGTTATAAAGAAGCATTTAAGTAAAGATCAAAATGCATTTCTTTTGGAGATACCACGGAACCTTCAATATGATTTAGCTCTAATGAAATCTCGATTAGGCGTAAGTGCTAATCCAAGTCGAAAATGAGAAAGAAATGCAAATATAAATTCGCCAAAATTTTGGTGGATTAGATAGTAGAAACTTTTTTATAAAATATGTACCTACTTTTATCAAGTTATTCTCTTATTCTCTCAATTTTTTGTTTTCGGATTCTTCTAGATTAGACAGATTACTTTATTGAATAGTTTAATTAAGTTTTATTTGAATTTTAAATTATGAGAATATATATTTGAATACAACAGAACGGAGAAACAGCCAGGCATCCAAAAGAAAGTAATATTCCTTCAATTACGTAAAACTGACCTAGAGGATTTTTCTAGAATAAGGTTTTTAGTCTAGAAATTGTGAAGGAACTCAGTGCCAGTGAAAGAAAAGTGATGCTCGGTAAACAATAGTCGTCTTCTTTTCAAGTGAGTACGTTTTTCTTGTTTTTTTTTTATAAACAAAATATTTTTACACAGAAATTCATTGTCTTTATTATGAAATGCTGTCTTGTGACTAAAAAGGCATCTGTTCTTTTCTTCGTGTGTACATTTGTAGAATATCAATCTGTCATAGACTGTATGGGTAATGCTAAGTTTTTAAAGTCCTTCAAGTTCTGCATATTCAATTGAACGAAATTTACATTTGATTACATTTTTCTTTGTACAATATTTTAAGACAAGCTTTAAAATAAATTTCCTTCATTTGAACGTTCAAAACTTCAGGTACATATAAGCTTTTAAAAGTTTTATCGATCAATGTATTATTTAACGTCTTCGAAAACTCCTTATGTAAATTTTTTATAATTTGAGGAAGCACTGAATTTTTTAGACAAATCTTCGAAAGTATTTTAAACCACTTTGGCTATACATTGACTGTTTAATTGAGATTCTACAGAAAAGAATTTCATTAAACTTTTCTTTTAATTTCAGTTGCTGTCAAATGTACCTAATCAGAAGACATAAATAAAATTACGCTAATTATGTATTATTCCTCTTTAATTTCTAAAATCCAAGAAACAAAAGTTTAATCGAATTCAATTGGATTTTGCATTCAGGTCTCCAAATTCTCTTTCTCTAAAAAGGCCAGATTTTTACTTAGGTAGTCTGTTCTCGATCAATTCCTATTTTCCAACAGGAGCATTTCCGACGCGCCTTGTTGTAATGCATTGTTTTCCAAGGTACATGTCGTTGATGTAGAAACGCGGATAAGAGAGAACAAAAGATGAGGAAGAAGAGAAAGCAGAGGAAAGCGAGAAAAAGTCGATAGAAAGGGGGTGGTTGCAGAATCAATATTAGTATTGCGATATTTGTTTGGGTACGATGCGTCTAACTTCGATACTAGAAAACTGGAGACCTGCAGATTGAACTCGAACAGGTTTCTACGAACACAATATTGCTTCCCATAAATACCAATGCTTACAATAAAAATATATGCGGTAGTGAAACTGTGACTCCCAAAGTAAATATTTCTAAATTAAAAATATATGAATGTTCTTCAGTTTTCAACTGAAATGTAGATTATACAGCCATTGTAGATGTTCTTCTGCAAATATCGCGTTAAATTGAGGGAGGAATGTTTGTATTACTTAATATCGCAGTACATTATAATATACAGTACATTACGTCCCTTTTGTTTAACGTTTTGTTATGTGAAATTTGCGTGTAAGTCCGACAGAAAGGAGAGAAGCAAGTCGGTAATCGAGTTTGAGGCAAACCGCCTTGATTCAACATTTACACAAATCTAGTTTAACTTTAAATACAGCATTAAATTCTACAAAGCAAAGCATTGCACAAAGAGAACTTCCTTTCAGAGTATCTTAAAGATCCTGTTTGAAATCACACGAATTATTTGGACACTTCTTGCTTTAGTGATAAATATTTGATTTAATAGTATATTTCTTTACTGAATCCACGCATCACTATGTATTTAAATTATATATTTTAAAATGTATGCAAAGTGTGATTCGATTTATAGAATAGAATTTTATGAGCTGAAGATATAGCAGAAAGTTTAATATGAAAGTTCATGGAAAATACTTTATTACTGCAGCGAAGCTCCAGGTGGCTGCAGCGTTAATTAAAAATATGAAAATTAGAATGCGGGTGAGTTAAAAGTGGTTAAGGGTCGGTGACTAACGTATGCTAATTTATAGATTAATCTTTACGGGATTCTAAAGTTTATGTGTTACACTCATTGTATGTACATATTATGAAAGTCTATTGCGTTTAATTACCTAGATTAGATCGCTCCTTTTGGGCATTCGTGGTGAGGATAAACTTTTTAAAAATTAATTCCATTCATGTTTAACGAGCGTTGAATGCTATTTCCGAAATACATAATGATGTAATATAACTTTTTTTACCTGCATTATATAAACAGCAAATTCCACATTATTTCCACTTTATTTTAGGTCCCCATAGTAATGGATGGCTCTGTAACTCTTTTTCGTTCAAGCAATCAATCAATTTCTTAAAAGGTTCTTAAAAGCACAATTAATCAGTGATCTGCTGATAGTTACTTGAAAAATTCTTCATATCGATTTTCCCTGTGAACTTTGAATTACATAAATTTTGGATAAGGGAAATCTAGGTTGAAAATTTCTTAATTGTGGATGCCTTCAAGCCATCATGTATTTGCATAACAATAAGAACCCCACGTGTATGCTTATTACGCAATAAGTTATACGACGTAACATGACTTCATTATCCTGAATGCTCGTTGGCTGAGTTGCGTCTTGCTGTGCCGTTAACGTCAGTTTTTTACGCCCTCTGAAATTACAATACATAAATAAAATACATTACACACGACCGTGGATCTTCTCTTCGCAAATCAGCCTTGACGCGTTTATGGGAAAGACATGTCTTTCGCAAAGCGCTGCTCAGATTTTTTATTTGCGGTATGCATCTAATTAAAAATATTAATTCAGTATATCTATTATAATTATATATCTGGGAACATATAGTTCCCAGAAGCATTCTCAGTTTGCTTTCTGTTATTATATTCCTACAAATCTGGGCATATAGTCTACAAATACAGGCGAAATGTATGAATGTGCCTGGAACTGGAATTGTTATCTGATACAGCGTTATTTCGACCTTCTCCTGCAATATTTCGTTTGATGTATAGCTCTTCGAAGTTACCTAAAGTACCAACATGTATAAAGCGGTATTGTGACCAAACGCCGACGAGAACTGAGATATTATCTAGAATAATACATTTTTATGCTGCATTTTAATAGAACATGAACTATAATAATGAACTTACAATAATTTTTAATTTAATAATAAGTTTTTAATTCAATTATGCTCTTATATGTAATAGTGATTAGATGATGAATGTTTGAGATGGTATGAGAATATAATACACCTCAAATACTTGGAAGGGTTCCGTTCTATGGTGTGTTTTCATGTTCTAGTAATCGAAGGAGTTGGTGACGCATGCTGCCAGCTTTTCAATGGCGAAAACTAATAACATAACTCTGAAATACGACGTCGCTCCAGGGAATTTCATCGCGCGAAGCATACACTCCATAATTCATAATTGAAATCGGATGGGAGGGTTCACTGCAAATAATATCTTTTAACAGACAGAGAGAGTTTATAAATTTTAAAGAAAAGGGTTTTTGTGTTAAAAAAAGAAACAGGGAAAAAGTTGAAATTGTCGACAGCGTAATGAAAACTTTATGGAAGGTTTAGAGCTGAGATAATCGCAGCACCTTCACACAGATTACCGAGACCACATGGATGTGAATCCCGATATCTTCGCACCCAATTGCTTCCTCCCTTCTGCTCTGAAAGTGCACTCTATCGCCTAAGTAATTGAACTGTCTGATGCAAAATCCTGAAAGTATCTGTCGTATTCTCGGTCACTTTCAATAAGCAGTGAAATTATTATTATTATCCATGAAATGTTGCCCGCGCGTATAATATTGTTAGTTTATAATTATTTCGAAAGGTATTGCGTTCTTATCTCTCCTGGCATAAACGGCATATGAATTTCGGGATGCATGGATACCAAAGGTCTCCGGGTCCAGGCGCGCCATAATTTGTTCGGACATGCCGGAAGTCAACCGCCACCCACTCCTGTTGTCCGCAGGTACCTGTAATCTATACGAGCAAATATATACGCATCGGATCAATCCGGATTAATTGAGTTACGGTTTGTGGTTTTGTGGGTAGCCAAGCCACCACAAGAACAGCCATGTGATGGTTGGCGCGACACCGTCGTCTATTCCGTCGAGCGTATCACGAGGATGCGCGCGTATGGCGGATTTAGCTGGTCGTGATACCGCGTCAAGGGAATCGCCACATATACCGATATATCTATAAAGGTAGAATGTATACACAGAAATGGTGAAGAGGTGAGGTGAAGGGATGGACGCAGAATTCAGGATGCATAAAGCGACCTCTTGGTGCGGATGTAATTGGTGAAATTAATTAAAGGTCCTTAATCAAGGTTCGTCGCGCTAGCTTCCAAATTCACGATTCACTGGGGGGTTTCAATTGCAATAAAGCAACAATGTGTGTTGTTCTGAAGACAATACGTTATTAGGTGTAAAGCTCAGTCTATCTTCTGAGACAGAAATATACATGTTCAGGGAAAAGCCTTTAGATTAATCACCTTAGATATATTCTTTTATAAAAGAATTAAGAACACGCACGTTATAAAGTCGGTGGTTGATTTTCCTCAGGAGCTGAGCGAGATTAAGATGTGGGATTATAGAAGACTGATAATCCCAGGTGATTTGTTTCAAGATGAGCTTTCCAGACCATCGCCCGTGTGGAAAGAATAATGTTCACTTGAGTCACAAATCTCTCACCTCCTAATATCAGTTAGGTCAATAAAAACTGGATACTAGAAAAAACACATTTCTTTATTTTAAAAGTTCTTTTAACTTAAATTGAAGAAAGGGGTTGGGGTTGAAGAAAAGGTTTCTTAAGTAAAAGTTCAGCTTTTCTCTAGATATTGTAACTTCTTTAAGTATGTATATTCTTTACATTTTCCTTCTGCGTCCGTGCACGAGCCTCCACGCAATTAGTCATTCGAAAAGCCCATTGTTTCAGGAACGACTAATTAGAGCACACTCGACTTATCGCCGAAATTAATTATATCGTAATTAATGATCGGCCGACCGACAACTGACTGATCGTGGTCCAGAAGTACTGTGGGATTCTATAATTGATTGGCACACAATTCAAGAACGCTTTATCTTGTCATGGAAGCAACTCTAATTGCAAACTTATCTTTGTGTCTTATATCATGTCTTCGAAAAATCAAAATGCTTGAATTTCAGACTTGCGAGATTTGAAATTCCACTCGAGTTGTAAAAGTTACATTTCTGCTGTACAATTACAAACTGCACACTAAATTAATTTGGGTACTTCACTTCTCTGAATGACATGAATCAACGAGTTTAATTCAATCTGAGATTTCGAGCTTCCATTCACGGAAACTCGTAAAATTTATGCGTTTATGGGGAACGAAATACCCGTATACCAGATGAATGACAGATTCCTCATGAATTTTGCATACATACCTCAAGTTAGCAAAGACGAAAGACGCATTCTAAATAGATACGAAGCTGTCATATCGAGTCACAAACAGAACTAAGAGAACAAAAGAATTTCTTGTAAATGTCTGTCTGTATGATAAGATTTAATTTAGAGTAAAGTTCCTTCTTTTATAGATTTTGTATAATAGTTTGTCTTTCACTGTGTTTGTTTTATGGGCATCTGAAAGCTAGATTTTGTCGTTAGATAATTATGTCCCTAGATGCGCTTCGGGAGAGTTCATTGAAGTTCGACTCAATAGGTCAAAGGTTGACGATCGAGAGGAACCTGGGCCTTCTTTAGCCGCTTTCTCAAACCGCTGATCCAGTTCGTCACCCGTTACGAGGTTAATTAAAACCGTATAATAACAGTTTTTATCGGGAATTTTTTCTCAAACTTCATATCAATTGAAGGCGACTTGATTTCACGGGGATGAGCTTCACAATAAAGTAACAACAAAGTAACAAAGTAAAAGTGGGAATAAAGTAAAGAAGAGATCAATCTATAAAAAATTATCTATCAGAGAGAAGTCCAAGTTTTGTCGATAGCGATCGCTAAATCTCTCTTTCTCGATCAACGATGTGGAACTTGATTCATCTGAAGCATAAAGAAGATGAATATTTCCTTTGATCACATTTTTATAGCAGATAATGCCGCACTGAGAGAGAAGTTTATATAACAAGTCTATTAATATTTTTATTCACCTTGAACCCGGAATTATGTCCTTATGAGTTTAAATAGAATCAAATGAATCTAAATTTTACCCGTGTTTCAGGTACCAGGCAACATTATTTTCATTCAGGAATTACACCAGTTCAAGGAAGAACTTTTCGCTCATAAGACATGTACGTGCTTTAAGTTGAAGAACAGTCAGGAGATCGTGTTTGAAATTTCAAAATGTCCTCGGGATTTCCATAATCCATTGATCGTCTTATGCGATACTCTAAGCAGAGGTTTAATACAGGTTTAATCATGGATGAGACGAAGTTTGCTGATGCGGTTTTCGGTTTCTGCATTACACGTGAAGAAGTGATGGCGCAAATAGGATGAAAACCGCATCAGCTTCCACAGAGGCGCCTCGACTGCTGCTCGGTCTAAATGTAACCACATGCAGCAAATCACATGCGTAAAGTTACCAGTATTCCTCCTAGTAGGCAGAAAGAAAGATGTTAACAAGTAAAATAATATTCGAAAATCCTGTAACTATGTTTTAAAAATCATCTCAAATAAGAATGAATGATTCGAATGACATTTGATATCTTTTTCACACATTTCTGTCTATCTTTATTCTATTTTAGATCCAAACTAGTAATTTAATAAAGCTGAATGGGTCAATTCTATAAATAACCATTACAAGTAATAAGTGGAAAATTAAATGTGATTCGTGACTAAAATGCTGTCCAGCGAGCCCGTTAAATGTGAAAGGTTCCATTTATTCTCCGGACACAAGAGAGCAGAAGGATAATTCAAGAGGGACAAACCATGAATTTCACTTGAAAAAAAATGTCCCTGCAATTTTAACTAAATTTAGATGAGAGGTCACATTCCTAAAAATCTATGCTATACAAATTGATTTCAGGTGTCGCGTTGTACACTCGAAACTTTCATAAATTCTCCGAAACAGTACTTTTTAACAGACATATTCATATTACGTAGAGTGTGGCTGGATATTGCGAAATCCAGCACAATGAATACACAGGTCTACATATATAAGCGCCAAAAATTGTTCACATATTTTTCAATAATCGACTCCCGTCTCTCCTCTCTGCCTCTCTCAGACATATGGCACTGTGTGCCTCTAATTAAATCGTCGCTGCGGTAGAAACTTTTCACTTTGACTCGCATACGTTACTGAATTAAAATTCACTTATCCCGTTCCATCATTCAGTTTGCCACCGCGTGCAGTATGCGCTGTATAAATATACGGGTTTTAATGGAATATTTAGTCGAAATCCAAACACCAAAAATAAACACAGACACCGCTGAAAATCTATTAAAAAGAAGAAAAAAAAAGTGAATATTATGCATATGTGTCAAAGAGTTCGTGGCAAAAAAAAGTGATAGTTGATCACGCATTTCTGATGAAGATGTTTATCATCAGAATTACCAATGAAAGAAGTATTTCCTCGTGGTGTAGAAACCAGCCGCGAAAGAAGAAAACTTTGAGTAGTATTTAGTGCCAAGGCTTCTCATTCACAGGGACTCTCTTCTTCGGGGGCTTACGCATAATTAGTAATTACAAGAACCACTTTCCTCTCGTTCTATAGGTCCTCCAGTCTCTGTCGTCGTCTCCTTACTTCGTTTTCGAAAGACTTTGCTTCTAATTAGATCCTACCCTCCTGCTGACGCTTTCAGTGTTTACGGAAACGCTGTCGTCGATTGGCTGATCGCTAATTAATTTGACGCGTTAATTAGAACGCCGAAGCTTTGGCTCGGTTATGTAACAAGGCTATAATCAGAGGTGCTCAAGGCGATTCACTAGGCTGGGTTTCCTGCCATTTTGATACAACATGAGTCTCGTACGAAGACCTAAGGAAGGATCTATTATTCAAAGAAGACAAACAAACTCCCTGCTTGACGCTTACGGCCACGCTCTTGGCGTAGCCGGCGACAGTACTGTTTCAGATCGAATTAAGTTTACTTAAAACGCTAAAACTTGGTATCAAAGTTTACTTTGAACTAGGCGATAAAATCTCTGTATCAAAAATATATATGATGAATTAGAATAATAAGCATGTCAAGTGCTGATATTTTTAAGTAGTTCAACCAGGTATAGGTCAGGTGCGTGAAAATTGGGGATGTTATGGCCCAAAACCTGAGTAACTGTGACATTTATCCTTTGCTTCCACTTTCTCATTACGTGAGTATATCATTATCGAATAGATTAACCTACTTGCAGTGGATCTAAGCAGATGATGCTGGAGCTGTGTATCAGATATAAACTGCAGTAGATCTTCGAGATTCAATGACATTAGAAAGCGACCAGTACCTTCTAATAAGCCGTTTTCCACGACCACGATTCTGGCGAATTTTGCTTGTCGTCGCTCGGTGTGAGCGCACGTGGCATTTGAAAGGCTGCACCGCAATTGATGGTACGTGTACTACCACCTGCACCGAGTCAGTCTCAATAGATGAAGGGTCATGCTCCTGGATCTTTCAGGTGCAATCATGCAACTAAGCTAGTCGAGTCGACTTTCCAGGATTTAATCCAGGGACCACTTAAAGAACTTTGCAATATTTGCGATGTACCGTAATTACCCAAGTTGTACCCAATTGAAAATGATAATATGGTAAATTGTTGGGCTAATCTTGGCTGTGTCTAACTTCGCACTGGTGAATTCTAGTTCGAATGGAAGTTAACACTTGTACATTGATAGAGTTAGTAAATAATAGTGAAAATCCTTCATCAAGAAGGTGAGAAGATCCGAATGCCAGGAGTGTTGAATTGACAGTACTTAAGCAGTAACCCGAGGCAAACAGAAACTGTACACCTTCAAACTTCCTCCTCTGTGCAAGTCCCTGCGGCGATCAGATCCCACACCTCCCGAGGGAGTCTTGATCTACCACTCGATTCCAAAACTAACCAACGAGTTTACAACTGAAGCGTATAAATTGAATTTTTGGACAGTGCTTGTCTTTACTTTGAACTTGCTGAATAAATGTTGATAAAGCATCAATATCAATGTGAAATATGAACCTTCTATCTTCTATCTTCTGTCTTCTAATTTTAAACTATTTACTTTGGAAGATATTTTCGGCTGCAAAGCATTCCTTCTCACTGTTGACTGTGAGAAAGAATAGTTTTCACGGAGACATTGGCATTTCGTTTCATATGTATGAAGCTCAAAGAGAGGAAAAGGGATGCGAGTCTACTCTGCAGAAATGCACTCCAATAGAAACCCACCAATGCCTGCGATGAGTTTGACAAACAAACACACGAAATTGCTAGATAAACGGAACGGTCTCTGTAGTGAAAACGACAGTGATAGGTACTCTATCCTGAACATCTATCTTTTACGACCTGCGCGAATCTTATAATTCAGTGAAATTGTCTATGTGAATACTGATTAAGATGAAGATCAAAACCTGGCAAAGTTTTCTGAAAAATCGGAACCTGTTTTCTCCCCTGGCGGAAGGTTCGGATAGAAAAAACTGTATCCTTTTGAATCAATTTCATTCCGGAATTTGTATCCGAAGCAAACAGTTTCATTCCGATCTAATCCGAGGTTTAAGAAAGGATTTCAATCCGAATGAATCCGATCTAATCCGAGATCGAAGCAAGGATTCCAATCTAAAGTGAAGGATGCTATTCAGTGACATATTTGAACTTACATTTTTTTAAATATAAATTTTATTTTTAAGTGATTAGTCACAACTTTTTCGAATTTATTCGGATTGGAAAGGATAGAAAATAAGTTCGGATGGAGTTCGGATTCATTCGGATTAAAGATACGGATTAGAAAGGATTGAAAATAGTAACTTCAGTTTAGAACTAGGATAGAAAAGGATTAAAATTCGTTCGGATTGGGATAACGGATTGAAAAGTGTGTACGGATTGAATATCGGATTAATTCGGACTGAAATTTTTGTTGGTTACGGATTGAAAAGGATTGAAAATATTTCGGAATTTTATCGGATTCATTCGGATTGGAAATCGGATTGAAAAGGATTGAAACTTTGTTCCAATTAGAAGCGGATTCATTCGGTTTAAAGTCGAATTCATTCGGATTCAACTTTGTAGAGACTGACGGATTGGAAAGGATTAAAAAGGAATAAAAAATCTTTTTTGATGAGGCTCGGATTCATTCGGATTGACCGTTCGGATTGAAATGTGAGATCGATTTAGTTTCGGATTCAATCGGATTAGACGTATGGATTGAAAAGTGTGTTCGCATTCATTTGGATTGGAAGCACGGATTAAAAAGTGTATTCGGATAGATTTCGGATTCATTCGGATTAGGGGCCACGGATTAAAAATGATTAAAAGGTAAGCTTCGGATTCATTCGCATTGAATTTGGAGTTGAGACACAGATTGAAAAGGATTAAAAATGATTGAAAACATCCCTCGGATTAGATCGGAATGAAAATGTTTGGTTCGGACACAAATTCCGGAATGATTCGGAAATTTTCGGATTGGTTCGGAATGAATTTCAATCCGAACCTTCCGTCAGGATCCGCGTCTAAAATCTATCTTGCGGAAAATTGAATTGAGTTCGAAGCAATCTGATCGAGGGTTACAGAGAAGCAAAAGATACATACTAACGTATTGAAACTTCCTCTCATGAGAAAAGGAAGTAGGAAAAATACGTGATATAATGTGGTGCATTTTAGTGTAAGCGTGTTTGCACCCTTACGCATCGTCGATCTGCGGAAATGCTTCACTCTCGGGAACCTTCGCTCAACTTTCATGTGCATTAACGCACACTGAGTTTACACTGTACACGCACGGCGGGACTCGAAATTCCGCGCTGCCGCTATTGCAAGCGGATTGCAAACACAGGCTTCGATATTCGATTACACACACAGAATATTTTCAGTAGTTTACAAGAAATATTTTTCTCACAAATCCATTTTTCTCGTCTCCAACCCTTCATGTTCTGTGGCTATGTTCGGAGGAAAATCAATCTAGGTGCTGTCGTTACCCCTGTTTCTCCAGCAAGCTTAATAGACTATCCAAAGTGTGCATAAAAGCGGTAAAAATTTCAAATAGAGTGTATAGATATTTACATTCTCTTCCAGGAGGCAGATGGATTGTGTCCAATGTCTTTACTACGAACTGATGCACCACCTTTTTCCACTAGAAGAATATAAGTTTATTGGTCCCCATACTATAAATATTTATGTGAAGAACCTGTATGTGTGTATAAAAGAATTCAGCGGGTAGAAAAGTCGAAGTGAAAATGAGTGTAAAGCAGTATAGTGGGATGGCTGCCTATAAAGATGGAGAATATGGTATAGAAGGAAAGAGAGAAAGGAGATAGAGTCATCTAGTGGTAAAGGGAATTCTGAGAGTAAAATTGTAGATGGTGTGTATGTAGAGTGAATTGGCTCCAATTAGAATAAAGTAGTGGATTTTAGTTGTTAACGTATTCATGTTTACATATGTATAACGATATTCACATAGAAACCCTCAGCTAAACCAACTCCACAGAACCATTGCCAAACCAGATAATTTTCAGGTAATTTCAATTCTTCTAGTGCAGATTTTTCGGCCTTCTTCAGTTCCCTTTCCTCCAGGATCTTGACTCTGAGTTTCTCGTGTTATCTCCTCGTCTAGGTCTATCTTTGATGCTTGTTGACTCGTCATTAAGAAGATGTGTTTGCAAGTTTGCACTACCTGTATCCTGCAGACATAGGGTGACAAGATGTCTCTTGGCATATGGAAAAGGAGGGGAAATTTGTACATGGGAAGCTGGTACATGCGAACAGGTAGAACACATATACAATGCGCCTAGTGAGGACCGTGTTTCAATATTGGTTGACGCTCCCTAAATATTGGTGCTCACTATCAAACCGGAGGATACATTATTCATGCACGATAAAGTATTCCCTCAGCGACTGAGTGCACGAATGTGTATAGTTAAACTTGCAAAACGTGTACACTGTACATCTCTTGAGAAACAGTAAAGCAATGGGTACGATCAAGGACCTCTTTATAGAGGTCCAAGATAGAGTTTTCCAAGAACCACTGCCGTGATTTAATACGTTCAGAGATAAGTTGTCACATTCTATCAGGAAACCGAAACGATAAGATACGAAAATACTAAGTTCTATTTTCTTCTCTTGATAGTTTCATAAAGTGTTGTAAAGTCTATCTTTTCCCACTTGTATACATTTATGTATGAGCATAAAGTGGATGTAGCTAAACAGAACACAACTGTGGCCGACTTAAGCTTATCGCTATTTACGGTACGCACTGAAGCAGTGGGTAGTCTCATTAGCCGATTTTACTCTGCAGTTTGGACTCTCATCCTCTTTAATCTCTCACGAGCGAAGGATTCGACTACTGACTGCGCCTGAATTTCGATTCAGCCAATTAGTAGCAGAAGTGCGGAAAACTTGAGGAAAAGGCATGTAGGAATGTTTTTACTCGCTGGAGTTAGAAGTGGAATGCAATCGATTCTACCACGTCGTCAGAAGATTAGTTTTTTACTCATTTTAGATTGCGTTATTGATCGAACATACCTATATAAAGGATTTGTAGGTTCCCTGGAAAGTTATTTTCAATTAATGCGATGTATTAGAGATTCGAGGAGAATGCTTTTAATATTTGTCATGAACAGCACGGAATTATAGATCACGTATTATGCCTTGTTTCTGTAGTTGAACTTAGACAGGTCACTGAATGGTTATTCGACATAGCTAATTCAATGCCACTCACTGCTTCTCTCTCTGTGCATCAGATTATGCAGACCGGAGAATGCTAAGCCGTGCATCGCGTGTTAACATCTCATCCGTGTATCAACTACTGTACCAAGGTCCGTTTAGGTTTATTGTCCCAAAGTGCGTACTTCGGAAGCACAAGCTCCTTACATGCATCCCGCTCATAAATCATTGCTCCAATTGGATTACGCGTCAGTAACGATGGTAGCTCGCTTATTGCTCGCACGGCTGTTAATGTTATTAGCATAGTTAAACACCCACATTGTACCAAATGTTCGCCACTATGGCGCTTGCAAAATTCAGCCTCCATTTATCTAATATTTATACAAAATTATGGAATTGCTCAAACGAAATTGATTTACATACACCTGAAATATATAGAACAGTTATTCATTATATAATCCATATGGATTTTCCGTTTGATATTGAAATATTTAGGAAATTAATGGAACATGAAACTCTCATTATAAGATTATATAAGTCATTATATTATATAAATATATATTATTCTTGATATCATATATATTCAAATAATGCAGGTCCTTTCCAAGTTGAACTCTTGCGGTCTGATGACATTTGACCTCTTTTATCCAAGACTCAGCAACTCAGGTGCTCCACTCGACGTCTTCTCGATTTATCGAGGTGTAACTCGCATCGTGTATCCGCTTATATGGGTACGAAAGAGAGAATTTATTGCCTCTTGTTGAGGTCACCTGAAGACATCAATAGGATTCAATCGATTTATGACATCGTGCGAATCTTCAAGAAAAATTTCAATAGAATTTAAATCTCCGGAGCACTTGATCTCAGATCGCCAAAAAGGATCTTCCACCACAACCATTCTTCCCTTAACTTTGTTAATTTTCTCGCTCATCCGCGAAACATTGTGAAATGAAATTATTTTGCTGAAACGATCCCTTGCGTTATTGATGCATATAGGTACAATATAGAAGTGGATGGTAACAAAATTGTTTTCATGCAAGGGAGCATGATGTTGCAAATAAGTGGGTGGTCTCTTTGATGTGTTCTGTATTGGACCGTCGTTAAAAATGCAACGGGGCAGTTTCAAGCCGATAACACGAGAAGAACAAAGTACGGGAACTTCGGGACACTTTGTGAACATAAATCTCTCGCTTCTGTAACGAGCTTTACTATTCCCTGCTGAAATCTCTTTTCACTCGGTAACTGTACACACTGACCCCTTCATCCACATATACTAGAGACCGGACGCGTTACGCATTAATCACTTGCGCAAAAAAGAGGCACAAGCAGCGTTTCATCAGTACACTCTATAGCCGCACCAACATGTTTTATTTTGCGAATGGTGTTAGTCAGAATAGTCAGAATATATATGCCATAAGGTGTAAATCGCACTTTCTTCATTACGTGAGTTTGAGATTCATTTAAAACACAATTCAGAAATCATTCCTGTGAATGAACTTAACGGCGATATAGCAACTCTAATCTTTAATGCTTAGCTAAGTTTATGCGACGAAATAAGCAGAAGATAGTGCTCGCAGCAAATTAAGTGAAAACTCTTGTCCTTTGCTTAACGACCTTTCCACGAAACGTATGTACAATTGTACATGGATAATGTGCTTAGTGCTTACTCTCTGGACCTTTTGAACTCACTCTCTTGACTCGCTCGACTCGTTGAAATGTCGACTATCTGAAAACCTCATCCCTTTATATCCTGTTCCTCTTCTTTCTTCCTCTTTTCTATATCTCACATTCTCCTTCTCTTCGTCGCCACTACCACATCCTCTGATTCCATCTCCGTTTCGGTAGTTTGTTATATACCCTCCTGTGAAAACTTTTCAGTTTCGTCTGCATATTTCCCCTAAACTACGAAGTGGAAATGGAGTGGCGGAAGCAGAAAGGGATGAAAAGACTAGAAAAGCGTCAGACTTCGCTAACTGGCGAGAAATTAAACTTTCCTCGCGTTGCCCGAAAGAGTCGTCCACGCTGTCCAAATGGAAAGAGGGATAAATTTATGGTTGCTCAATGATTGGTGCAATAGTCAAACTGATTTTTCCTAAATTAATTTCTCAAAAATGCTCAAAATTGTAAGCATCAAAATTTTACTGCGAAAGCAACGTTTTCTTTTTTTATTGTGGCTTATTACTTTCCCTGATTTACGAGACGAAACACAGCCATCCATAAACTCGCCTCATAAAATAAACCGTAAAATATTATAGGGTAATAATCGATTAACGTTATGAACAGCACTGCAAATTTGGCACTCTGTTCTCAGAGAATCTCACCAAGTTTGTCGATGCTTTGCAGTTTGCTATTTACGATTCACGAGTTCTTTAACCTTGCATATGTTACAAGTTTCTTCCTTATCTGGTAAACGACCCTTGTCACTCGAAAGTTCCGGTATTCTGACGAGCACGTACAGCTCTACATTCTCTACTCTGCTTTTTGCTACCTTTTCGGGGTTCGCACCCCGAAATGGCGCACTCGTGGTCCTTTAATTAGGCACCCTGAAGAAATATCACTTTTGCTCTTTCCCCGCTGTGTTTGCGTTCTTGCCTTCAATTCTGTCACTTTGGTAGCTCGTTTTTCACACTCTGTAGGTTTGCGGTTTGCCGGGAAAAAATTGCCACTGAGAGTAAATCTAACGATGCGACCGCGGAAGAGACGCTGCAGTGAAAGTTATACTTTATCAAAGAAATTATATACATGTACTGCAAATCATGATGCAAAATGCTATAAATTAATCAAATTTATGGTATCAATGTTGGATCCTATATGGATTCTCATACGGTTTACTATCAGGGTGGCCACAAGATTCAATTATTCAATTTCCCTGACAATTGACTTTTCCCTGACTTTCAGACAAATTTCCTTGACAAAAAAGTATTATAATTTGTAAAAATCTCTCAAATAACAACCTTGGAAATCTCTTAAAATTCATTGAAATTCATAAAAACATCTTAAAATTCCACGAAATCACTTCAAATTAAAATATATTAAAATTTGTAAATAAAAATTCTTGGAAACAAAAACCTCACAAAATCCTTTAAAAATCAAGAATAATTTTTGAAATTTTTTTTAATTCCACAAGGAATATTTAAATTTCTTAGAAACACTTTAAAAATGTCAAAATTTCTTTAAATTTTTACGAATTCCACGAAAAACTTAAAAATCTCTAAAAATACGAAAAGATCTCTTAAAATTCTTGAAAATCTCTTGACATTCCATAAAATTTTACAAAATCTTTCATAAATCATAAAAATCTGATGAGGTTCTTTAAAATTTCAATCAAATCCCTTAAAATCACTTTAAAAAAATAAAAATTTCTTAAAATTCTTAAAATCCTTTTAAAATTCCATGAGAATATTTATAATCCCTTTAAATTTCTGAAAACTCTTCCAAGTTTCTTAAAATCCTTTATAATTCCATGAAAAACTTTTAAATCCTCTGAAATACGTAAAAATCTCTTAAAATTTTGTAAAATTCCACAAAATCTTTTAAATATTATATAAACCTTTTGTAATCCCTTTAAATTCCTAGGAACCTCCTAAAACCTTGAAATCATTGAAACCCAAAGAATTTCAAAGAATGCCTGGAAATTCTTTATAACCCTTTGAAATCCTTGGCAACCTCTTGACATTCCATAAAATTTTACAAAATCTTTCATAAATCATAAAAATCTGGTGAGGTTCTTTAAAATTTCAATCAAATCCCTTAAAATCACTTTAAAAAAATCAAAATTTCTTAAAATTCTTAAAAGCCTTTTAAAATCCTTTATAATTCCATGAAAAACTCTTAAATCCTTTGAAATACGTAAAAATCTCTTAAAATTTTGTAAAATTCCACAAAATCTTTTAAATATTATACAAACCTTTTGTAATCCCTTTAAATTCCTAAAAACCTCCCAAAACCTTTTAAAATTATTGAAAATCTCTTGAAATCATTAGAAACCCAAAGAATTTCAAAGAATGCCTGAAAATTCTTTATAACCCTTTGAAATCTTTGGAAAGTTTCTAAAATCTGTTAAATAAAATATAAAATTTATATATGCAATACGACAAAAATAACACAGCATAAATATCAATTTCTACACTGAGAAACTCTATGTTAGAAAAATTACTAATATCGATAGCAAGTAGGGACAAAATCCCAAAATTGAGACATTTTAATACAGAAAATAATAAATTTTACTATTTAAATAGTAATTTTTAGTAATTTTTCTAACACAGAGTTTCTCAGTGTATTTTCCCTGACTTCCCTGACAATTTTTTTTTCCCTGACATGTGGCCACCCTGACAATGTGGGGATTAACACTAGAATTGATAAAATAACTTTTTCCAAAAGCATGAGTTACCAAACTCTTCGCATTTTTCACATTCCATCCCATTTCGCCCTGTTTCCCGAGATCATTAAATTAATGAGCAGAATCGCGAAATCCAAATCCCTGCACGCGTTGAGTGTCGCCGGGAAATGCCGGATGCCAGGGAAGAAAATAAACACAGAATCTGACACATGCGGCGAAGGAGGATGCGCATTTGTAAGAAACACGTTTATCGCGCAACAGCGCGCCGGCATGAGCGCCCACTCCCACCGAAAGTAGTCTCTAGATCATGCTGCTAGTCTCGTGCGATCGCTCTTCGCGTTCGGACGTTTCGTTCGCGGATTTATACTTCTTTGTTTTGTGCGGTCAATCTGTCAAGCCGGCACCGCGTGGTGTCCGTACACGCGGATTCTCGCGAATCGTGCTGACCTACTTCTCGAGAAGAAAACGCGTTCATCGCTTAAACTTATCGCCATCGGTATTGTGCTCGAAACGAGATTATCGTGCGACTCAGTCACCATTTTTGACCGCGTGAGTGTACTTTGGACAACCCTTGGAGATCAGCTGTAGCGCACGTCTCACCGGGGGAGCAGAAGCAAAAGCTTCTTTCTCGTGGTGAGTTCATTTCTTCTTTGATAACTTAAATCTTCTTCATCGGTTTTCTTCTCAGACTTAAAATCCATTTTTTTATAAGAATATTAAATTGTCAACTTGGGCATTAGGATACAAGAAGGATGAATAGCAAAAATTGTGTGATAGGACAAGAGTGGAGAAGTCTGATAAGTTTTTATCAATCGGTTTATGGTGTGCAAAACTGATTAAATGAATTTTGTGATATTAATTAAAAGAGTAAGCAGAAATTCGGTGATGGTATCAACAATAGAAAGACTGTCCTTTGTGAAGGTCATCCTGTGGAGATCTAGGGCAATAAGCCGGAAACTTTTTTTTTTTAATATTGGAAGTAATTGGAACTTTATAGATTATGTGAATTATATGAATGAAAGACTGTGTAGTGATTACATGATTTGAACCAGAGGCCGGTTTCTATCATATGACCTACAATTTATTGACAATTTTTATGTGATATACAACAGGTTTTCAGAAACTTTAATACTGAAAATAGATATTTGGAAAAGTGTTACATTGATACCGTAACAATCTCTTAATAATACATATTTTATTTGGAAATAATAACACAATATTACATAAAGGATTTAAAATTGGATTTAGTGATCAGAGGTCCTTTCAACAAGATATTACAACAGATGAGATATAAAAGGATCAGTGACATTATATGAATTATATTACAAATTGCAATTTTTCTAGATTTTTTCAATTCCTTTTCCTTTAATTGGATTTTTTCCAAGAATTGCCCCGTTTGATTGAGTAAATCGATATAGTGACAATTATTCTAAGCCCTGCATTGTTCTTCTTGCAAACGACTTTCGAACCCATTTTTGTATTCCCTTAGCCCATAAATGTTAATAAACAATCGATTTCCTTGACATTTGCGACTTCAAAACATAGTTTTGCAATTTTATAGAGACAGGTAGCTTGACATTTCGAAAAGTCTTACTTGTTTTACTCTCACGTGAACCCGAGTGTATCACGAACTAAGATCTGAATGAATTAAGGGACTTTTTCGATATTTCCAAGTTATTTCTACAAAAAATGGCCTTTAATTTCCTCTAATTTCCCTGCAACGATCCTTAATTGTTTTGGATATCCTGCACATGAAATAAAAAAATGTTTTTCAAGATTCGGAAAAATTCTTGGAACTTTTCATGACTCTGGTCACTTAGTCTGGTGTTAGGTTGGGGTGAGAGCAAAAGCGGAGATTCGATAAAACAGCATCAGCAGCATGATATCGTGCATTGACCAGCGCGGACGGAGAACTGCCGGCAGACGTGACACGGTCTCTCTCATTGGCTTACGTCACCGCGGAGGAGAGCACACTAGACTTCTCCCTGTGATCTCATGCATCCATAAATGACACTGCAAAATGCAGTAGCAATTCGTTTGCCACTGACTCTAAAATTTCTTGGTCATTTCAAAGATTTCTGCCTCTTTTCATCCAAATTCCACGCAATCGCATTTCATTTTTTTTATTCCTGGCAAATATAATGAGAATCGTCATTGAATGTTGATAATGTAGCTACGAAACATTTCCCGGTTATTGTTTGCTCTTGGAATTGGAGAAAGTGTAACGTAGCATCACTAGATCTGCTGACAGATTTATCGCTATGTAATAACATTGAAACTGAATAGGAAATGTGTAGGGGAAATTCAATTCCTTCCGTTTCCACTCGAAATTCCAATATTTACTATCTCTGATTATTATATATGTTGCACGAGATGTTAAATCAATAACGGAAGGTTCTTATAGAAAGAATAAGGTATTATAAAAGATTTTTATTCTAGTGATTAGGTATTTAGATCTAGGTAATTGAATCAGTTTCTTCTCACTATTTAATTACTCAATTTCCGTAATAATCTGAAATATATAATTATTCAAGCACGTGCTCAACAAAGTGCTTTACTAGTCCAATCGGTGTCGCTTCTCATTACACTCGTGTGTAACTTATGTTTCTTTAATCAGATCAGGGATCGTTAGTGCTTTATAATTCCTACCCACGTTTTCTTGGCACTTAGGGTCAATGACCTATCATCTTTATACATTGAAGCTACTCTCTTATAGTGCATCTCACGAGCCGTAATGACCAGAATAATAGAATACAAATATATAATATTATTTTATGATCTGAAGTAATTAATTTGTCGTTAAAGAATATGGATATAGACCCTCAAGAATATATTTTCATATTCCGAGCTTGTAGTTCTATAAAAATACAATGGAATTAAATATTTTCAAGATCTTAATAAAAATAGAAAGACTGTCACTTTTTTTTTAGAAAATCGTGAATAATTCAGCCAATTAGTTTCTTTTCATTTCCGAATATGGAAAATTCATATAATTAAAGTTTTCAAATGATACGAGTCTGTAACACTGAAGTTTTACGAGATTTTTTTTATGGGGGATATTTTAAATAGATCCATTGCTAGGGAATATCCTTATGGCTATTCCACTCATAAAATACGGTTACGAGGATTTGGATCGTAAACTGAGTTACATTCACATTATGCGACAATTTTTTATGAGTTTAATCAATGCCTTTCTCCTTCAACCCTCTTGTTTTAAAAGAATAATTAACGGATGGCTGCACAAAGCTATTTAAACTTTAGAAATTTACGCTCATGCATTCTTGAGAGCTTCGTTAATCTGAATGTTAGCTTAAAAAATAATGTCGAATTTTATGCATATATAGTAATCTATTAGAAAAAGTTTGAAACTAACGTCGAAAATAGTTTAAGAGGAAGCTGTCACTTTCTATTCGATTTACATTGCGGAGGCAACTTTGTAATTAACGATCTCGTAATGACAACACTGCAAGCATTGTAGATTGAAGACACTGGCACTCCAACTCTTCAATTAGTAGTAAAGAGTTACTCCACTCCACTGTTTATTCCTCGGAGCAGTCTTAAGTGCTTTTGCATTTGCTCAGTTTTATTACTGTGCATCGTGAACTGTTACTACAACAGAACTTTCTTTACTCTTAATTAATATTTGTCACATATCTTCCTATAGAAGTGAATATTCCTCAAAATATGAAGAAATATAGACTCATATATATATATTCTTAGTGTAATTTCTGTGCCGTCTATTATATGTACATTGCAATTTGGTCACCACAAATTTCACTAAACTTCCATGTTACTGCAGTCGAGTTTGCCACAATTGCAGTTGACTTTATGTTTGTCCGCATAATCTACTAAATTCATAGAAGATTTACAGTAAATTAACTCAATTATTACAGCATAATACGTTTTCTATTATTCAGTCATTTTTCTGAGGATTGATTACTGAGTATTCAGATTACTGTAAATTTACTGTGTAGAGTTCATTTGTTCCGATAAAATTGTATATATTCGATTTGATTATTTATGATTCCAGTTTTCCATCCGAAAATATTTCCCTCTGCAACCGTGCATTTCATATCTCGTAGCTTGCAGTCTCTGTAGAGATTCTCATCGATGCTACTCTCTTTTTCATCACAGGATAAAAGCTTATATTGCTCTTTATGAGGATTTATTTTCCCTCCATTATGTAAGAAATACAACTGGCCAAGATAAATGCAACGGCAAAGTGTGGTTATTATGATCTATACGGACAGGTTATTCATGCTGGCGATAAGTTGCTAGTACCCGAGATAGTGCCAAGTATATTGTTGGTCGTCTATGTAATCTCGTCTTTTTAAATAGCCAAAAGAACCAGGCCAGGACGAAATGTTTAAAAATCCCTTCAAAAACATTTCTATATTCTTTTGAATATGTATGCACACTCTGCACATACATTATCAAAGAAACTGGGCTCTTTCTTTTACGATTTCCATTTCATTTTACATACAAGACATCACTGTTAGAAATTCATGAATTTTCATGCTCACACGCAGCAATTCTTCAGAATTCATGCACTTTTCACTTTCGCAAATACTTTTCCCTCATTGCGCTACTTATCGCATACAGGCCAGACAATTTTTTTAAATCTAGGACTCTAAGTGAACATTTCACACATACAGAACTTGTCGACAGCCAAGAACTCTTGGACTGACCGCTTCACATTCGGAATGCTCCTTGCGAAAGCAATAACATTCATCCTCGCCCTGTGTACACAGTTCCACACATGTTTACTTTTCGTCTCATACACCTCACATACAAACATATTTACTTGGGGTACTTCTGCACAATGCAGTTTACACAATGTCTAAAATCTCATTTGAGTGCGCTGACTGTTCTTAACATGCACATACATATGTATATCTGTACATTATACATTTCAAAGTTATACATATAAAAATAAGATAGGTACATATAAATGTTTTGTACAGATAGTTGGGAGTTTATTATAAAAAAAGATTCTGCTGTAAATATCGAAACTTTTCCTTCTATGTATTTTGTGTTTCTTTATTTTTATTTTAAATCCTGTCTTATGTATATGTGAGTTCCTCCATTACGGCTCTTTCAGAAACTGCACCTGCTTCTTCACTCAATATTGAAGGAAAATTGTGTCAAGATGTCTTGAAAGGGTGTTTTCGAAAGTTTAGTAGCGAGCAGTAGAAACATTTCCGCAGACGATAAATTTTTCATGTAAATCTTCTCCCACACAATGCCGCAACGACAGCGGTTTTTGCGGTACGCAGTACCTGCGGATGTGTACTCACGTACGTATCCGCACTTGTCCGTAGATATCCGCATGTACATATAGAGGGAACTCGGCACGCCGGAACCTCGTGAATGTGGTTTTGAGCCCAGGAACGTCCGGAGCTGCGTCTTCCGAAGGGATTCCCAGCATCTGCCTTAATTCTCTCTCTCCTCTCTCTCTCGTGCTCGTAATTCTCGCGAGAAGATAAAGAGTTAAACAGAACCGTTCAGACTAGCCATTCACTATAAATCCACTCAACCCGGAACTCCGGAAACTGACCAACTGACTCGACACCTTAGAAAATTGCATCTTAAACTCGCAGATCAAGTGTAAAAAGTCTTTAGCAATTGTTTTAAATCAGTCACAGAAAGAAGTTGCATTTCTAGATATTTTAAAAAATGAATCCCTTTTTCTAAACTTCATATCTGAAATTTGCTCGGAGGATTTTCTTCTGAAATAAAAGTCGCGTAAATTAAATAAGAATATCAGCAGAATGTAAGGGAAATAAAATGATCTTTTCTTAACAACTTTGGAATAGTTTCTAATCTGATTTTCTTATAAATCTCAACGCTCTTGAATTACTCTTGAAAGTGTAAACTATTTCCTGCGGAAATTGGGGAAGTTTCTTTATGTCTAGCTTTACAGGAAATGAGAGGAAGTAAAAAACTTTTCCGGAAAGACTGATTCCTTTCCGGAACAAGGGGTATAGTATTTTCCAGCTCAGTTACTTCACCCCAACAAAACTAGGGTAACTCTCCAAGTTTTATATTGAGTTATTTCTCCTTATAAATTAATTATCATTTTCTAAATATACTTTATTAAGGAGATGTATTATCTCAATGAGTATAAACTATGCTTTCAGTATTTTTTCATTATAAGGTTTTCTCTCCTCTTTTTTCAAATTCTTAGAGAATCGAAAAGTCTGTATAGAGGAATTTCGAAAGCTCTTTTAGGATTACCGAACGATGAATGGCGCGAGTTAGTGCAACGACGTCCTTTGGTGACACCAAGAGAAATTCCTTCGATCTGGTTCATCGTTCGTACGAATCGTTATTGCATGCGTTCCTATCATCGCATATTATGTCCTCGACATATTGTCCCAACCTTGAAGCTATTGGAATTTAATGACTTTAGCCATTGAACTTTAGTTGATACCCTACTAATAATTAACGGCTTTGTACCCGAACTGCCTTCATATCACCTCTTAAATGAAAAATATAATAACAGGGTGGCGATTTGATCAAGAAACCGGGAAATGACCGGAAAATCTAGGAATTTGAAGGGAATTTTATGGAACTGTTAAAGATTTCATGGGAGATAATGCGGGATTTTAAATGTTATCGTAGAATTTTAAAGAATTTCAAACAGTTTCTGGGAATTTTTAGAATTTTTCTCAACTTTGATCAGATTTCAATCGATTTAAATAAGGAATTTAAAACTTTATAGGGAATTTTATTGAGGAATTTCACAAGCTTTTTAGGATTTTTAAAAGATTTTGTAATATGTTTAAGGATTTCATGGAATTTGATGAAATTTTTAATGATTTTAAGAGATTTCCACTAATTTTAACATAGATTTCAAGAGATTAACGATTTAGAAAGTTTTTATGTGCATTTTTAAGGATTTTTAAGTGACTTTTACGAAATGCAAGAGATATTTAGGATATTCAAACGATTTTGTGGAATTGTATGGGATTTTAAGATATTTCGTGAAATTTTAAGGGCTTTTAAAAGCTTTGTAAGAGTTTTATGAGGTTTTAAAGAATTTGAAATATTATTCTGAAATTTTAAGGAATTTTATAAGATTTCTAATAATTTTAAGTGATTTCAAGAGATTTTTCTGATATTTAAATGAATGTGTGAGAATTTTAAAGGATTTCATTGCATTTAATAAGATTTCTTAATATTTTTACGGGATATGAAAGATATAAAGAGATTTTAAATGTTACCGTAAAATTTCAAGAATTTTACTGGGAATTTTAAAAGATTTTAAAGTTTGTCATGGAATTTCAAAAGGTTTCTAGGAATTTTTAGTGATTTTTATGACTTTGAAACTGGGTTTCAGAAGATTTATGAGTTTGAAAATTTTTCTGGAATTTTTAAGGATATCATAGAATTTGACAAGATTTCTACTACTTTTAGTGAATTTTAAAGGATATAAAAGGAATTTGTATTGTTATTGTTGAATTTAAAAGAATCTCAAGAAGTTTCTGAAAATTTTAATAGATGTTCACGAATTTTAAGCGATTTCACAAGTTTCCAAAGATTTCTTGGAATTTTTAGAAATAAAAATTAGATGGTTTTGGGACTTATTCTTGATGTTTAGAATGAATCATGAATTAAAAAATCTCTGCGCTTTGCGATAAATATAAACATGTTACTTTTAGTTGTCTGGGAAAAAATAAAAGCTTTTGATCGGGAATTGGAAATCGTCTTCCAAATCTTGTTGAAGGTATCCTGAAAACTGCTGTATCGGAACTTTATCGCAGAAGGCATTTGAAAAGCCTGCCTCGGGTCAAAATAAAGAGCTTTTCCCATGAGAAACCTATAAAATATAGCCAATAACTCTTCCGGTTCATTCGCAGTTTTCATCGATTTCCTCTGGCAACTGTACAATGCACACGGAGCATGTAATAATTAGTCGTATAAATAGACAAACAGTGGGATGGACTTTACAAAGTCTCACTCATAATTCGTCGAAGTGGTTAAAATGTACGATCATAGGGTTTCCAGCAACCGGGGATCGTATAACCGTTGGATATCGGTTGGTGGGATTATCGAACATCACGAATCGGTGGCATATATCGGGAGCATATCGTTAATATCGCTAGTATTGAGTCGATATCGTTACCACCACATGGCGCTTCGTTGGTTATAGGGGTCTGCACTCTACATATATATACAAAAGGTTTTCGGTGGTCATTTATCAAGCCAGCTGTGCGCGGCCTCACATCAACCATTAGAGACCAAAATGGCTCTGTTGCACTCTGATGCATTACGTTTCATCGAATGCCAGCTCTTGCGAAAAGATCGCTATTGAATTCCAAAACGGTGCAAAATCGCAAACTCTCAGTTAACATCATTTTATGACTTCCCATCCGCCAATTTTACACCCTAACAGATTGATTTTGCTACCTTGAACAATGTTTTTCAGTATTTTTTGTTCCTCTACTTTTCATCAAAGGGATTTCATGTGCAATTTATTTGTGGGAAAATTAATTCGGCCAGTCATAATCAATAGACTGAAACTGATAAAAAATTACTTTCAATTATAACGGAATATATTTTCTTAATTGTATGAGAGAATGATATTTATCTTTTATTTAAATTTAAATCCGATTTTCTCTTTTTATGGATGTATATACCATTTATCGCGATTTAACGACAAATTGTAAGAAATCGCATCCACTGATTGGTAGTAAATTATCCATTCGATGAGGTTGTTTTATTACCATGAAGTAAAGAGAAACGACTAGACAATCGAGAAAGATAATCGAAGAGTATTGCGCGACTAATAACAGAAGACGGTTGACAATTAAGCCAAAGAAAATATTCTAAAGGTCTTCGAACCCAATTGCTTGTTGGGAAAGAAAAGTGCACAATGTCTGGAAACTTGTGTATCGTGATCAAGTCAGTAGAGTTGAATCGCGATTCCTGACCTCATCGCGTGACGATTGAATGGGATAATTATCAATTTCGTGTGAAGAGATAAAAGCACGTGCTAAAATTATTTTTATATCCATCTCAGAATGTGCAATCATTATTCTTAGAATCTTAATGATTCATTTGCAACATGCATCTCTGAATAAATTGTCTTTAGGCTAAATTGAATTAATATTTTAAATAACACGCTATGAAAGCTTCTTTAGCGTTTTATTCACCGAGAAAATTTCCGTGAATGTTCGGGAATTACTCTCTCATTTAAATCCAATAAAGCTGAATTTTAAAAACTGTTTCGTAACATTTAATTACAGTCAAGGGATCTCTAGAGGTTCATGGAATTTAACTGGCATAAGCTGGAAAAAAGAGAAAGGAACGAAAAGTTCGAAAATTACGGAAATTCATTTAAAAACGACGAAAGAGTGGATTGGGGTGGATTGCCGTGCGAATCCAGGCGAATCCCGGGTGTAGACTTCGTGGTCCTGACCTTTCTCGTTTCTGTCATCGACGTCGTGTAGCGCCGGGATCATGGCTTGGATCAAGGGAAATTACATCCCGGAAAGAGAGAACGAGAAAGAGTGGATGATGGAAAGGGTGGAAAGGGGGGAACGAATCTTGCAAGTTGGCGTGAAAGAAAAACTCCGGATTCTGCCTTGCTGTCTCATTGAATATTCAACGAGAAGTACCTATGTACGTATCCGTACTACGTTTACGTGCCATTGCTTTACGTACTCTGGAGCGTGAAAGAAAGACCTTTCCTTTTTAACCTATCACTGCACACTGCGAGCTCTGCCGCGTAACGTCGAGCAAGATTCGAGTCAGATTAACAGAAGATTGCTGAAGACAGGATAAAAATTGTGATACCAGCAATGGTAAATAGTTTTTTAAGTAAAATAAAGTGGATGCAATTCACGAAGTCGAGAAAAGAATTTTCTTTCAATCAATTCAACCCTGCTGGCGATATAAATAGAGAATATAAAAAAAGCTAACAATTAATTGAAATCATTCATTTAACGTCTATTCACGTTTCAGTCGCAATTGGAAATTTTAATAAGATCTGGCTCATGATTAAAATCCTTTTATTATTATAAATGCAATTGTATTTTTGGTCGATTGAAAAGCTATCATTTCTTTACATCAGATATAGATTCTGTTTCATGAAACATGCATGAGTGTATCTCGATCAAGGAGACGAGCTCAAAAGTAGTTCAGGTGATCTAATTTTGCCATAAAAGGTTTGAAAATAAATTCTATATGTCACCACTTGACCAAAATTGTGAAGTCAAGCAAAGAATTGTGTTCAGGATGCCCCAATTCTTTTTAGATTATTCAAAAGTATTTATTTTTGTAAAGAGATTTAATTTACGAGGTATTGAAAGCGTAAAATGGAAATAATTGCTGTTAAATCGGATGATTAAATTTTCACACCTTGCATTACTTTAAATCTGATATCTATAAAAAATAGTGTTAATTTTTTCAATTCGAAACTGAATTTTTCAGAGAAAGTAATTAATTGGTAAATTTTGCAAGTAACTATTTTGAAGCTTCTTTTGTGTACATAAAAGCAACAGTTTTCCCAGTAACTTTGTTCTCCGATTTGATCAAATAAATATCGGAGAGCACTTACTGAAAATGAAGTTATCTTTTTTTATATCACTTCTGCTGATGTGTGAGAGAGATTTTACAAGTTTCGTGGCTTGCTAAAGGGCAATATACTTTTGTATTCGACCACAGAATCGTCTATCGATACCCTCCTTGCAGTGAATCCTCTGCCTCCCCTATTTTCCATGGAAAATGCAAATGAACTCATTGTACTCGGAGAGGGTGAAATATCGAAGCGTGCGTACGTTTTCTGTGCTTCCTCTTTTGATCATTCGAACAATTCCCACAAAAGAAAGGATCGCGATTCATTATTCTTCCGTATATTAAAAATTTCTGCTCCTGTCATTATATATTATTCATATTTTTTAGGAGACGAAATTTAATGGGAAACCGTGAGAAATTCATAATATTAGTTCTATTTTTAAAACAATTAAATTTACTTTTCTGATAATTTCACAAGAAAAGTCTAATTTATATTTTTCTCCTTAAAAAAATACCTTTTTCTGTGATGCGTGAAACCTTTTTAATTAAATATTACATTTTATAGCAAGTCTGATGCTGCAATATTCAATTTCACAATATTAATTCTGTATACATATGGATTACAATGAATTTAATTAATACAAAATAGTCTGGAAGAAATATGAAATCAATATTGAAAACGTAAATATTAAATAAACAGTAAATATCGTAACATCATTTATTTCAATGAAAATTGTTATTTGATTATGTTGGTTGTAAAAAAATATGTCTGAAATTAATTATGCTCAAGAAAAAGTTATGAAACAGTTATATACCACCTTTATGGTCTCATATTCATATCTTGTGCGAATTTCAGCACATTTCACATGCAAAATGCATGCCTAATAGCTTTGCATGAGAAGGGAAGGGCACATGGATGTCGCTAAGTGCCAGTGGTGTATAGTAAAGAAAATTTTACTCCTAAAAAGTAAATTAACTTTGAATTTCAAATTTTCTACTCCTTTATTATAAATATGAGATAATTGGTTCATAAAGGAGTTGATATAAATTAAACTTAATCAATATATGCAGATGCATTTAAATCTAAAGCAATTAAAGTAAAATATAAAAGCTTCTCTATTTAGATTCGCCGCAGAGACAATCAGATAAAAAGATGGCATCTATTATATGCGAAACGATTATACTTTACTGTGGTTTTTATGGGGGTTCTCAAAGCTCGTCAAATTTCGTAAATGGACCATTAAGAAAATGTCTTCATTCAAACGGAACTGCTAAGTTCCTTCTTAACTTTCATTATTCGTTCTGAATCATTTAGCATGCTCACCGAGCTCATTTTTCATTGTAATAACGAAACACAACTGGTGAATCAATTAAAAAGCTATTTAACTTCTTCCTTCCGGAAAAATTCTTTAATAAAGTGCAACAAACCAAACAATATAAGTGATCTTATATTTCATTTGAAAACTTTAGGTACTTTCATGTATTAGATAATAAAATGTTTATAAAATAATCTTTATCAAGGACCTTTATGATTTAAACAAAAAGAATTTGCCTAGAAAAATTTTAATAGATCAGTTGATTGAATACGAACAAAAAACCTTTTTAATTAAAATTGGTTTTTTTTTGGAATGTTGAAATTTAAAAACCGACCAAGTAATTTTCTTGTGCAGACTGTAGTCAGGTTGGCTAAAAAGTAGAAAAAAAAAATGATTCAAGGAGTGAAAGACGGTCCATTCAAAGTAATTAAAACAAAATTCATGAATGAAGAATAATATTTTTGTTACAAAAGAAACCAAATAATGAATATGTTTCATTTTTTCATTATTACAAAGATGAGTTTTCTTTATACAGAGCAGGAAAAATGAAGAAAAATATTTTTGAATAAACTATTCTAGATTTTATCTAAATTAAACTTGTATTAAAAGTTAATGCTATCTTGATCTACTTATTTACATTTTTATATTACAGGGTAATGTACAGAAATCTTGATTGCAATTTTAGCGTTGCCGGACTCATTAAACTTAAAGTAGCGTGAAATGGAAAAACTAAAGTGTTTTAACGAAAAGAAAACTTATAGAAAATCTGGAAGTAAGGAAACGTCAACCTTAATTTTTCTCTTAAAGTAATAGGGTACCATAATTTTTTTACGCTGTAAATGTTTAATGTAAATTCAGTAATGATAGGAGTAGAAAATTCATTTCTATTTGTGGTCATCAAGAGTTATTTATTTTTTTTTTGTTTTTTATTAAAAATTGGCGCAAAGACTGATGGAATATGATGGCGTCTTCTCGTTTGATTTGAGAGAAAAAGAAGGTACTTACCGTGCAGTCAAAGGTTTATTACCTGAGGTGAACATAACCGAATACGAAATAAGAAAAGTTCTTACTCGCGGCGTGACGCCGCCACCGCGACTTGCCTTTATGCTTTAGTTTTCAAGATCCCTTTGCTTTCAAAGAACCAGATCCTTTTCCCACCCCACTATTTTACTATTATTTCGCTCATTTGTAGCTCTATATAGATGTATAAACCAACTTTCTCATTACTTCTGACTGTTACTTCTCTTAGAATGTTTACACCGTTATGTCGCGTGTTTGTTATATTAAGTTCACTTAGACATTCGTTTTTGCGCGAAGACTAATGAAAATAATTGAGGAGACAGTTGCAATAGAACTTAAGAAGATTATTTTTGCAAACTCCAGTACACATGAATACGAAAAGAGTTACAATAATTCTCGCAATATATAATGTAGAAAGAAAGTGTTGACAATTAAAAGTGCATTCAACAAATTCTTGATAATTCAAATTTTTAATGTAAATCTTTTGATATCATTTGAAAAGCGAGCATTGGATTTAATACCAAATCGTGAATCAATGGATCGTGTAATTGAAAATAATGTAATGTCTCTCAAATGGAATTTTAATCATTGAATGTGACGCCAAAGTTGTAATAAAGCGTATCATATGATACTTACCAATGGTATTGAAATAAAATAGGATTAGCACTAGTGGTTCACTGCGAAGCGAATTAAAACGAATCGATTTGAAATATAGGTCCCTATTGAAGAATTTTAAACTGAACGGTGCTGGAAATCCTGGGCTATATTTATTCCAATGTAAATTTATTTCGTGATGTGGAAGCTAGCTTTAGAGTGATTAATTACTAAGTATGTAAATAGGACAACCGATTATATTTGTACATCGTTTTATGGTTTCAATGATATAATAATATTTTCAATAATATTGGAAATGTTTATTTATTTGAATAACATTGCGATTACTCCAATGAAATTACTGATCAGAGATCACAGTACAGTTAATTACAAATAATTTCATAAAAGACGGTAAAAAGTTTTGTTTCTTTTTTATCTCTTTTCTATGAGTGGAAGCTAATTAAAGAAAGTTGTGAAGTCGAAAGTTAAAAGTCGGAAGTCGAAAGTTGAAAGTTCAATACGAATTAAGGGCGCGTTAGTCCTTCAATTCTGCAATCGAACTCCACATTCTTTTCAATAAACCTAATTAAAAAGTAAAGAAGAGAGAGATGTCTAGTCAAAGTTTAATACAGCTTTCAAGAAATTTTTTTTCAGGATTGAAATTTATTTTGCTTAGTTTACCAGACACTTTTTTAATTAACATAAAAGGAAAGGAATTACACGCTTCTAATATTAAAGTAGAAAAAAAATACTGAATACATAAAACTAAAAGAAACTAAAGATAGTAAAAATGTTCATTTATCGACTTTTCTAAATTTTATAGAGGGACGAGTAACAAAGAGCCAGATTGTAATGGGAGGCAATCGAGATAATCATTTAGAGCAGACGCGACTCTCTTTTCATGAAAAAGGGTCGATCAAGACCAATCGAAGTCGACCCTAGATAAATCGAGGTTTTCTCAGTACTGGTTGCATTTTGGAATATCGTCCTGAATAGGTATTTACTTATTTTCTATAGGCAACCTCGACGCTGAAAAAAAGAACTTGCCCAAAAAAAAGAATCGATCAGAAATTATGATTGATTAAATATATATTATTCAATAATTGATTGGAAATGAGATTATGAGTGTTGAGAAGTATCATTTATCGAATTTCGGCGATTGGTGAAATTCGCTTTCGGATATCGGATAATAAAGACGTCTAGTTGTGCAACCGGGTTTAATCGATTCGCGAGCAAATCCCATTTCCTACTGAGTTTAGATCTCTAATCCTAATGCCCAGACTGGACTGAAATGTGCGGTAATCCTTCGTAAGGATGTATAATGTATGTATGTATGTATGTATGTATGTATGTATGTATGTATGTATATATATGTATATATATATATATATATATGTATATAAGCCCGTCACGCGACCTGAACATCTCCGTAGTAACCTCTGAATGATCCTTGGAACCTGGAAGCGTGCTGTCAAGCGTAAAGGACCTCCCGAGCATCTCGTAAATCCATCTTCGACCTCCTTCCGCCACCACTGGAGGAATCCCTTTTCCTTCAACCAGAGATTTCTCTGTCACTCCTCTAGCCAACGCCAGAAAAAGAATCCCTCTTGAGTGTCACGTTCGGCAGGGGACATTTTTTAAAGTACCAACTCCGAGCAATTCTGAATTTATATTAGAATACCCCAGAAAATATCTACTATCTTAATATAATAGTACCCCTCAGAATTGGGAGCTTTTATTTTAAATTATAGTCATTAATTCAACCAGATTCTACTTGAATTCAAATATATTTTTATATAACTGAAATTAATGTGCATTTAGTATTCTTCAATAAAGAGAAAATTTCCATGGCGTAAATAGTTTTCTGAGCGTTAAATTCACGCGAATAAATGATCAATCTTCTTCAGCTTTTACATTGAAAAGGTGAAAATTACACGGTTGTAAATTACAGAGGCCGTATTCTGTTTAATATGCCAGCTATTAGTTTCAATTTAAAGCATGAAGCATTGCTCAAAGTGAAGTCTGTCTATCAGAGTTACCATCATGCTTAGATTCTACCTAGTCAACATTGTAAGGAAAGTACTTGTAATTTATTATTATTTAGAAATTCCATTTATCTGAGCAATCTAAAGAAATGTTTGTCATGAAAGCAACTCTTTTTACCGGTGACCAAAAAAAGGTCCAGACTCGTTTCTAAACTCACCCTGGAGGGAAGGTATAATAATTTTTCAATTAAACATTCAAAGGATTCTGTGATGGCAATTTCCTTCTTCTCATGTAATATCCTAAAAGCTTTGTGGTCACTCTAACAAAATGTGTTCACTCCGTGAAAAGTTTCTCTTCATTCCTGGCTCTCTACATAATAAAACATTCGTTTAATTTACTTACACAGAACACTATGAAAAATATGTAGGCGTGACACTTTTTCTAGAAATGTGTAGCTCTCTATTCATGGCGCATAATTAATTACAGAAGGAACTCAACTAATTCCAGTTTTAGAAATAATCTCGGAGAAACGGTCTACCGATGCAGCTTCCTACAAATCATGCTTCCCCAGAGAGTAAAGGTGCATCGTTCGTGAACTTTAAAGTGGAAAGAGATATGGTGTGCTAGATGTCGAGAGGTAAAGGAGGGAAAAAGAGAGGGGGAGAGAGAGAGTGTTGAGAAAAGAGGTTTGGGGTTTGGGTTTGAGTTTGAGTATAGCAACAATTGTGAAAAAGCTCAACGAGCTCGTTCGTCCGTCGACTGCATCCGGAAATTGCGTTGGTTGAATTATTGCGAGTGCTTAAAAAAATACTATATGAAAGAGAAGGGCTATCGAGAAGAGAGTCGGCGTGTAGGGGAATTCAGCAATATTCTCCATATAGAGAAATTGCGACACATTTCCCAGTATGTTGTACAAAGGGTTTCACTTATTAGACACTCTGAGAAGAGAAATGCAAATTTTCATAAAAAAAAAACTTGTCGTTGAAAGCTTTTGCATTAGCTCGGCGATACCTAGTTCCTTTTTATTACCTTTTACATTTTTAATTTCACTAACTAGCAGATCAAAGGACATGAAATTATCTTAAAATTCTTGAATCCATGAACCCTCGAATTTATTTTGAGTCGCGAATAAATATAAATATAAAATATGACATGTTTTAATTGAGAGTTTCATGTATAATAAAGTTAGTGACAATGCACACTTGCGTCTTTCCCACTCCTAAATTCCCATTTCCCATTTCCTATTCACTTTATCTGCCACTTTGCACTTCCATCCTCAACTACCATATCCGTCTCATTAGCTGCTTTCGTGACAGTTATCAGTTCCGTTCCTTACTATGTCAGATTACGACGATTATAACGCTCATGATGAACCTATTACATTGAACTAAATTGTAATGAAAGACGAGCCTCTGAATTCGGTGTACATTGTAATTGAACTAATTTTTGCGTAATGACATTTTGATTGACATTTTAATTTACGAAATCAGCATTTTTATAATAATCGAGTCAGCGAGTTTAGTGTTTCCTTATTGATTGCTGCGAATAAATAAATATATTATTATTCTTTAATTAAACTTCCTGTTATTGGACCTCGTTTATTTCATTTGTATTTCGTTATGGAAGTCATCGTAATTTTTATTGCGAATTCCGTTCATTCTGTCGACAATAAAAGGGAAGCTTCTCAAGTAGGCGAAACTTAATCACCACTGGTCAATTTGAAGTACCACTTCGAAAACATGATCCCAATTATGACCGACGTAAACTTGGCTCATGGGGAGCATGTAACTTTTACAACTTTGGTCGTTTCGTTTCAAGTGATAATCCTTGTATTTCGAAACTTGTGTACGTGTAAAGCAAAGTCCCTTTGGTCTTTATACCCAACTTAACAAAAAGAAAATAAACTAAAGGAGAAGCCGAGCGAGTGCGTGCAAATCAAGAAAAGCCTACACACTTTTTCAACAAGTTCAACTTCAACGTCTCTCTCGTATGATGAATGAAATTCTCTCAAAGTGGAAACTTTGCTCTTTAGAGAGCTTCATATTTTTCCAGGGAACAAATTGCGTCATATAAAAATTCCGCATTTTATTTCATTTAATTATCGTCTTCTTGGGTAGGTGATTACATAAAAGTTTTTAATTTTAGTATGATTAAAATAGTAACTCGTGAAAAATGTAAATATAATTTCTCGGAACGTTCTACTTTTAAAAATAAATAAATAAACCTACCCTCTTGGTATATAGCTAGAAGTAGTCTGCTGGAGTTCCTAATTCGATTAAGTAAAGACGCCGTCGCTGAAGTCGACTATTTTCAAAAATAAACTCGTAAGTGGCCTGGATCGTGACGGGATAAGAGTAAGAGGGGCTGATGGCTTTAAGTCGACATTTAAAAAATTAACGACTCACCCCAGAAGCCCTCCCTGAAATCGACGAGTACTTTCGACCTGTAGTCCGGGCGCTCCTCAATGTCTCCAACAATTTCAAGCTTGCTAAACTACCCTCCATTCTCACAACCCTCCATCCCGTCGACCCTCTGTTCGGAGTATCGTAAATCTTGCACGAAATGTCCCTTTGCGTCCACAACAGGTCGTGCATGATCCGAGACACAGTAGTGAGTGTATCACTCTATTAGACCCTTAGCGTTTGTGGAAATTCTCTCTATGCATATTATATAATATGCATACATCAAAATTCACTCCCATTATATCCACGCCTCGAAAATATAGCTGAGGGTTTTTCAAATCGCGTTTGAAGCAAAAAAAAACCTATATATATCGACTAGAACGCCACTGGTTGAATGTCATCCATCAATGCCTTTTCCTTTGAAAAATTCAAACTATTTTCTATACCAATGCACATCGAGTCCATGTGTGTTATCGAAAACACTTGAAACAAGAACCAAAAAGTGCATTTGAAAAAGTAAACCGATTCGATGAAAGCTTGCCTATGGCGTTAGCCCGGATTTTTTTTTATACAATTTTTACCTCTACGGTATGCAGTAAACATTAAATACAAATCGTCTTAAATAAAAGCTCAAATTTCGAAAATCGTTCAATACACGGAAATTATTGCAAAAGAACAATGTGATTTCCGTCCAACACCCTCGTCCCTTTAAACTATTGTCGTTTGTATTTGTTTGAATCGATATGGTGTGCTTTGTGTCAAGCTCGGGGTGGATTGGTCGTTCGGTGGTCGTGGCAGAGTATACTGACCAATAACCGCCCTTCCTGTGTCCCAAGCACCGGTTGGTCCCGGTTCTATTCACAATTGCGTGGACCGCGAACAGTCTTTCGCGATTTGCACTATTCGAGGCACTATTCGTCCGGTATTCACTTGCGAAGGGATTCCCCGGATGACCAAACAGGCCGGCAGGGACTTCCCGGTAGCCCATTCCATCCCTTTTGTTCAATACGTCCCATATTTCAACAAGGTCGTTGGAGCATTGAACCAGACTATCGCATTCACATGAGCATACACCCTCTGAACAAATTTCATTCAGCTACACCTGCGTATTTGCCCCATGCTTATCATACCCTCGGAATTCCTCAAGAAAAGAAGTCCCCATTTAGAGATTTACTTGGTGTGAAAGTTACATTAAATGTACATTTATCCAAATATGTGAAAATGCATTCGGACCCAGTTTCATCGGTACTACTTCAGTTGGAGAAGCCATTATGGTCATGTAGAGCACAATTCCCTCTGGAACGGGTCTTGGGCGCTGAAAGCCCTGGAAGTTTGCATTATTCACCACCCTATATTAATTTGAATCGAGTGTCGAGAAGTTACTCGTACAAATAGATTGTAATTCTACTTTTGTTTCTATTGGAAATGTAAACTTTGATCAAATTCAAACTTAAGCATTTTGCTTTGCGAAAACTGATGCTTTCCGAGTTCATTAAGGACTTAGCTGGTTCATATTGAATTCTGAAAAGTATAAATGTAAAACAGTATCTATTTTAAAAAGATGATTGAGTCGAAGTCGAAATATCGTAACGCCTATTCCGCATTCCTGATTCGTCGTATAAGTATCGATAGTGATTTTCGACAATTGAATTTGAAATTTTGAATTTGTCACGAGTCTAAACTCAAAATAGGTACATTGAAATTCTAGGAATTTTAAGGGAATTTTTAAAGATTTCATGGGAGATAATGATATTTTAAATGTTATGGTAGAATTTTAAAGAATTTCAAGAAGTTTCTGGGAATTTCAATCGGACTTGAAGGTACTGACTATGACTTTTAAAATATGTATTTTGTGGGATTTAAATAAGGAATTTAAAACTCTATAGGGAATTTTATTCAGGAATTTCACAAGCTTTTTAGGATTTTAAAAAGATTTTGTAATATTTTTAAGGATTTCATGGAATTTGATGAAATCTTTAATGATTTTAAGAGATTTTAAGAGTTGAAACATTTCTAGAGGTTGCTAGAAATTTTTAGAGTTTTTCACTAATTTTAACATGGATCTCAAGAGATTTTTAGGATATTAAAACGATTTTGTAGAATTTTATGAGATTTAAAGGGGATTTCTAATAATTTTAGGTGATTTCGAGAGATTTTTCTGATATTTAAATGATTTCGTAATATTTTTAAGGATTTCATGGAATTTGATGAAATCTTTAATCATTTTAAGAGATTACAGATTATATAAAATATAATAAATTATATAATATTTAAAAAGAAGATAAATGCGCGCGCGGAGCGCGCTTTCGTTCTTGTAAAAGTAAAATCTGCAGCAATCTCTCGAATTCGTCATACATTTTCACGTGGAGGAAATACTTCGATAAATCTGCGCGCTGAGGAGCACACTTCCGGTTGTTCGTTGTTCATTTCTACATGTGTAATGTACAGACAGCAAAGAGTGGACTCGATGCATTCTGGTAGAGCTCTTGCGCGGTTACTGCTTGAGAGGGCAACGTTCCGCACGATAAATTAATCCAATCGTTCCTCCTACATGAAGCTACGTTTCCTCAATGACTCGCTTCGAACAACTCGTAACAACTCGAACAACGTGTAACGGTGGAGCATCTGGTAAATCGATTGCTATCGATACTCCCACTGATACATTGGATCATCCGAGTAACATTATTTTGGCTGTTAACGACTTAGCGATTTTCTGGGTGGATTCTGAAGTAACTTATAAGTGTGAAAAAATAGTTTTTCTAAATATAGTTGAGAGAGATTAAAGCAGATTACTGTTCTGTAAGTGCTTATCAGAAAGTTTGTATAACATCCAAAGCTTTTACTTTGTGGAGTAGAAAAAGAGGAGGGAAGTCGATTGCGTGTCGTAAAGTGGGGAGAAAGCATGATATCGTAGTCACGTAGACCAGAATTCTGGACCAAAAGTGTCGAATAGGATTAGTGGCAAGTTTCTAAATTTTATAAGTGGAAAACTTTCCGCTAAATCTCACTCACAAAACATTCTCATAAATTGAAACTTTTTTGACTTTCATGAGGTGATCTAATATATGATAAGCTTACTTTACAACGACTTGGCACTATTTTCATGAAAAGCGCCGTTTTTTTTCAGACTGAGAGAGATTATTATTAAGCAGAATAAACTTTCAGTTAAATTCACCTGTTTCTTACTGAAAATAAAACGGTATTTTTGGGGGACATGCATCATGATTTAATTTGTTAATTAGGAAACTTTTGAATTTCCTAAAAACTTTATGTGCAATTAGTAATTAAAGTTGCGCAACAGAGAGTTTAGTAAAAAGTACAAAAGAGGAACGGATTAACAGTTAACTGAAAGCTGTGTTAAAAGTTTCCTTTTTCAATTAATATTATTTAATTAGTTTTGATAAGAGTTTACAGAGTTGAAAGTTAACTCTGCTCTAATTTTTATCAGATTGAATTTTCCATAAGTAAGTTGTTTAATTTAATTAAGGACTGCTTTTATATATATTTCATTAAGTTTCATGTAAAACTCGATCTTGCTTTTGATTCTCGCCATTTGAGCTCAATGAGTATTTTAAAAACTATCTTCGAAACTTTGAAAGGATGAGGCAGCATTGCCAACATTCCTGCGGATTGACATCAAGTTATCTCCAAGTTTCGATTCGCATTCTCATGGAATACAAGATTTACCGCGGAAACTATGTTTCGAAGCAGTCCCAGCTGGTTCTAGACATCCTTACTAGCTTGTGCGTCTAGTCGATTCTTCTCTGAATCCGTTGAGCTTCGAGTTTCAGCTCTTCGGTAAGAAAGTTTTCAGCATGCGTTATAGATGTTCCCAGTTTATTTATTTATGTCTGCACTATGTCTTCCCAAACCAGCAAGTCTTGCAATCGCATTTCGAAATCCAGTCTTTGGTTTCGGTAACTTAATCTTATCAATCTCCTATTTAAGGGAAACTTTCCCGTAAAGTGCACTAGACTACGAAGTTTATAAATTAATGAGCAATAAATTCCAAACTACAGATAACATTACATTAAACACAAACTTATTAGTCTTCTAAATCGTACTTCTTATCGTACTTCTGTATTTTCGTTAAAAATAATTTTAATAGACGATTCTACGAGTGTTAAAAAGTGTTTTGAATTAAATGTGTTGCTGCTTTTGGAGAACTGCACTTTTATCCTCGAATTATAGGATTTCAACTTTACATGAATTAAATAAAATATGCATTGAAGCGAACAGCTCTCTCTCATAATCTCTGCAGTACTTCAACTAATTTCCACCATATATGTTCTGTATTATTAATTTTGAAACAACTGCATATTATGATGAGATTAAAACTTTTATTATCCAGAGTTTATTGTCAAGGGTCGTTTCTGTCACAAGTAAACAGAGAATTTATTCAAAGCAGTAACTTTTGCCCTAATAGTAAAAGCTAGCATTTTATAAACGACGCTATCATGATCGTTTGACTAAATTCTCGATCACATTTGCGTTCATGAATCTTTCAATGGAGACTTTTCACTCAGAGTCTCCATGGAAACAGTTGAGGAAATCTTGTACGTTATTTTCTTGAACGGTTGGGTAATTTTTCCGTGCAGTCCCAGATCTGCATTGTCACCAATGCGATGCCGATTTTGAACGTCGCCAGTCCGGAAAATGACTTTTCCTTGGAAGGTGCAGAACTGATCGAGGGAAAAGGAACAAGATGGAAAAGAAATAGGGAGAAAGCTTCAGTCATAGAAACTTTGTATTACCGGCGTGCTACCTGTATGTATCTATACATATATATACCAGACGAATAAAAACTATTCGCATGGGAATTCCTTGCATGAGAAAGAAGTGGAACATGTATTTCCCTCCTCTTTCCCTTATATCTCGATTTTATAGTTTTTCCCCATTTTCCATTTTATTCCCCGGCTCTGATTTGTCCTCTTCAACTATTTCTGTAAGAATAATCATGCATTAACATAGTTTAACTTTGAATTATTTTCAAAAGCGTTAAAAATTGTTCTCTGCATAGTCAAACTGGAGAGGGACCTATTTTATATGCGGTTAGCGTATTTCGTATGTTATCTCAAAAATGGGAATAGAATGAAGCTAACTTATGCAGCTTCACGTTTGCATCAAAATTCAAACGATCAATTCTATAATGGCTGTAAAGATTTTTACTAAATTGCTTTTATTTTTATTTACATTGGAATGGCTGTAGAAATTTCAGACACTTTGCAAACTTCCAAAATTCCAGTTCATATTTTTGGCTACATAAATACATTCCAGTGAACTAATACATAGTTCTATTAGATCGTTATCGATTAAGTAATATTGGAATTCCTTTAGTTCAGATTGTTTATGAAACTTGCCTATAATAATTATTACCTTCTCCGACGATTTTGCAATAACAGTAAAAAGATTTGAGAAAGTGTTTTCATTTTCCTGAAATCCCTGGCACAACTTTCCTGCTTTTCAACTCGACTTATGGCAGTCAAACTAATTTGGTCGCGTTTTCGCAATATTGCAGAGGAATTCATCGACGGCAAACTGTGAATGTCCCCTAAGACACTGTAATATTCGCCGGTGCGATTCATCTTGCACACACGTGCAAGACACGTGTGAGTCTGTGGATATTCGAAAGCCCTCTCTGGGTAATGACAATGGAACACAATGCGGCAAAGCAGAGAGAAGAAGAGCATGTGAGATGGAGAATGACTAGATGAGACAAAAAAATAAAGGGTCGACATAGCGCGACCCTTCGCATTTGCGTCAGTGCTTTTCAACCGAGGGATGAACTTGTAGAGAACCTAATAAAAATACAGAAATTCCCTAGAGATTCTAGAAATCTTCGCCTCCGGGGATGGGCATAAAAACCGGGAAGATACATAAAAAACGATGGTTTTAAGGGGACTCCGAACCATACCGTATGGGACTATTCCCTATGGCCTTTGCCTGCGGTGACAATTTTAGGTATACATCCCAACGTTTCTTTTCTTCGCAAGACTAAACTTTAAACTCACCAATGTAATTTCAGCACACTCACATATATTTTTCCTTCTACCGTCGAATTCCGGACGGAAGTGTGGCTTCCTGTGATTTCGTGTCGGGAGAAAAATTTCCCTGAATGAGAGAGAAAGATTCGACGGTAAAGGAAAGAAGATGAGGAAATTGAAAATTGTATTTATCTTGACCTTCGAATAATGAGGGACGATTTTAGAGAGGAAATTCGGTTGAAAAGGATGAAAAACGATTTTTTATTCTAGCTGAGGGTATAAATCCAATTTTGACTCAAGGACCATTAAAAATTGTCGGTCACCGTTCCTATAATACATAAGACGTCGCTCCGAGCTTTCATAAAAGTTTCACGATTAATTTGACCTGACGTGAATTTGGCTATAAAAAATCGTCGTGAAATTATTATCAAATGAATGATTCTAATAATGGCTCTTTCTTTTTCGGCGGAATTACTCGGTTGGAGAGTGTAACAAAAGAACGGGAAAGGTGATATAAAAGGTAGAAAAGAGGTGGTGGAAAGAGTCAAAAAGATGGCCAGAAACTGGACGAAAAAGACGGTTAAAGGTCCCTTCGATGGATAAATCGTCTGCTCGTTCAGCGTTTCACGAGTGTTCGATTTCAGGGGACGTAGAATGCGGAAGGAAGGGACGCTTAATGTAGACCAATTCATTTTCCGCCAATTTTTCAACATGGCTGACGACTCTAGGGACAATGGAAAAACATGACGTCGATTACGTGGATATTTGTTATCCCTTTGACTAAATATCACAATAAATCAAACACCCGGAAAGTGTGCCGAAAATCAGTTAAGCATTTTCCGCTTTTGCAAAACAAAAACTAAATTAAATCAATTAATTTTTACGTTGTGCAATCATGACCATTTTTGACTTTCCAAGCCTTTAACTACTTTTAAATTGAAATTTCGCAACAATACACCCGCAAATGAAGCAGGTGCAATCGTTTGTGCAACACGATAATTCAGCGCTTGATAATGAATTACCTTTCACGAGAAAATCAAACAATCCTAACTGTAATTATATACATTTATTTCTGCATATTTAATTATCCCGACGTGTGCAATGAGTGCATTATTTCCATGGCGCGTATATCTCTACCATTATTATCACTGAAATGATCCATCAGCTGAAAATCATATCCATTTGAAATTTAACATAACAAATAAAACTTCCCTCTTGAATAATTATCAAGGATCGAATTAGACACACTTTTATAATTGCTTTGAGCAGATCGACGAGTATAACAAATATTTCATTTAACAAATGACAACAAAGGATTAAGTCGTGATTACGATGGCCATTAAAAGCAGGTCGGGGTTCTTCGTGAGGGTGTTTTGCCCGTAGCTTTCAATTTTTTGGAGGGGCCACCCCCGTGCCTTTGTCCCGTTAGAAGGGTTGAGGGTTACAGCGTTTACAAGTGGGATGGAGTTTAACACAGGGGGACAGAGCTTGCAGCCATTTACAGTGAAGGGTGTTCTTTAATGATATTCAAGTTTCTCCTTCTCCTCTGACGCCTTTCGATGCAAACCTCCCACTTTTTTTAGATCCTATGCTGTACAATTTATGGTTTGAAAATTATATATACATACATGCTACGTACATATAATTGATGAATATACATATGTATTATTGTGGGGTGAGCCATAAATATATGTGACGAGTGCGCGTGTTCAATAAAAGTGAAAAAAAAAGTAATTAACTCTCGGGCGTGGTAAAATTACGTGCGCGACACGATTTTCACAACTCAGAGCAAACGAACACCCAACGTGTCAAAGCTTTGCGGTTCTCTGGCGGTGAATGAAAATTTATCATTAAAACCTCTTGCGAAAGCAACGGAATGCACATGCAGCTAGGTACCACTAAAACGTAATTTTGTGAAGGAGTTGATACACACTGAGCAGTGTGGCTGTTTTTAGAATTCATGTCCCCAGAAATGTACTATTTTCTTCTCTTGATGTATTAAAACAGAATATTTTCCACGTAAATATATATATATATATAAGCAGAATATAATAGAAGTGATACAACTCGGGTAAATTGTGACAGAATATGTCGCCAGGTTGTAAAACTGGAAGTGGAAATTTTCTGTGAGTCGGATACATTAACACATATTGCATTTCCTTTGATTATGCTTCGATATAGTTTTATTTCAATTTAGCGAATTATATCAAGGAATGTGCACTGCACTTTCAATTATGATTGCTCTGTGGCGAACGACTCTGTTGCGGTTCGTCGATTTTCCATTTTCCGAGAGCATTTCGGGAAGGTTTGATCCTCCTCACTTGATCTTCTCACCCCCTTATACTCCATACCCCCTCCAAATGGAATGCCACGCTTTACCCTTTGCTTGTAATCCTACACTCGGATCACGTTACTAGGATCAAGGAATCCAGACAAAGTCGACGACGTCGTCATGCTACACGTCGACTTCAGGATATCGAGTACGAGAAAGGTACAAGGGTTCTTCCATTTGGATTTTTGTAAATGGCGATAGGTGGATTGTCGACCACGACTGTGACTTGCATTCCTGAAAAAAAGTCAAGAGACTGAAGAGGATTCAAGTCTGAAAAAAAATTCAATACTTATCACATATTTTTCCCAGAAGCGACGTTTTGCATTTTCCGTTATTGCTTGTACTTTTATTTATTCTAGTAGATACATATAACAAGTGGCTTCCTTTCTGCATATATCTGTTTTATTTTATTTTTATATGAAACCTCTATTTTCTACCATTTCCTTTATTTTTTGTTCGCTTCCACGTACTTTCTGACTTTCGGTTTATATTCCACTAAAGCGAAACATTTTTATATTAATTATCAGTACCAATAATGCAATTCAGTCAGAATTCACAGATATAATAATAATAATAATAATAATAATAATAATAATTTCCCATTTGTACCAATTAGAGCACGACTTTTACTGATCTGCATAAGTTGGACTACATTTCAGTTAGTTAAACAGTGTTCGCAAACGTAATCGCCCTAATTAATTAAGGTGAAAGTTTAACACATAGAGTCTGGTCGACAAATGGGGAGAAGGTCAAATGTGCTAGTTAGAGGTGAATAGAGGGGTGCTATTTGGATAAAGCAGATTAGCCCCGGAGGGATATAGAATCCAGAAGAGAGGTCCGAAAGGTTAACCATTTTGGGTCTTCTATCTACTCTACAGTAAAATTTGAATTCGCTGTCGTTCGCTCGTTAAGCCCAGTTTCCATCAACTCAACGATCCATAAACTAGGAATGCCGCTTATATTACTGATCAAAGCATAAGGCACGCGGGAAAATTTTATCGGCGATGAATCGACGCGAGTAGAATAATACGAGAGACCGCAAAAACATCAATTAAAAGTATGAAGCGTCTTTTGTACCTCAGCAAATTGTACGCATCTTTTTCATTTATTCTCATTGAAAGCCAGATAACAAAGAAAAATTAGCAAGTTATCACTCTGGAATTAATAATTTAACGCCGTTTTCTTTTTATGTTTTAGGAAACCAGGAGTTTCGCCAGTTTGGTGAGTACAAAATATCATATGCGTTTGGAGAGCAATTATTATTATTATTTGAAGAGAAATATAAAAGAAATTTATTTTCCTTGATAGAAATACAAAAGATTGAATTTCTGTAGATGAAGCGTGAAATTTATCGTCTATAAAGGATTCCAATTGAAAAATCGTGTTATAAAGATCGCTTGTTCTCTTCATTCCCATTAAAGGGACTGGATTTTTTTTATTCTCTTTTCACACAAGCCAAACTCAACTTACACGACAGTAGCTTATTGCCCTTTACGACAATGACCGCGTTTCATTATAGATAAGCTTGTTCCGATTCAGCATTTTATTTCCGCAGATCCACGATATCGCCACCTCAGACCTTTCTCTAATAATAAAATGCTTTCTTGGTTCTTTTAAATCCCTCTTCCTTTTCCTCTTCCACATCCTATTTCTAGTTCTTACTTTCAAGGCTCAATCACTTACTTTTAGATGGATCGATCTTCTTTTGATCACGAGTCAAGACGATACGAGCAACTAGTTGAGTGATATCGGCATCTGATCCGAACAAATGACTTTCTGTAATTGGTACGCTCAGAAAATAGATCTTGTTAATTCAACCTTCTTTTCTCTCTTGTTCTTGCATCTGCTGAACTATTCTTTACCAACTTTTACGCTGATACTCTCTCAATTAGTTAAAAACTACTAATTCACAGTAAAAATTAAAAAAACGGTAAAATCGGGATATATTTTCAATTTAACTCAGGATGTTGTGAAACTTTGAAATTATCATGTCGTTTCGAAAATTTGTGTAAAAGTTCCAGCATGAAACGTAAAACGAATAAGCTCGTAACGTAAATCTAGATGAAACATTACATCATAGTAAATTGGATCACTTGTAACCGAATTTTGGAAAGTCGACACTGCATTTCTGAATTTCGTACTTCTAAATCAACTATCATATATTCATATTATGCTAACGTCCCTTTATGCAGTATTCTCTTTACTTACGTGGTACAGTAACAATTTAATTTTACTGCCGCTCAGTTTGTCAGGCTGAACGTAAAACCGATAATTTCGGCCAACGAAATACCGTAGCTATATGCTATAGTTGCAATAGATATGTACATATATTTACAGCTTTCTATGTGCAGCGTTGATACCTGTGTTGAAACTGTGAAAGCAATTTAAGCCTCGTGTTTTTCGAGCTTTCCAGCAAGGTCTTGCTTCAGGATAGCGTATCGACCATAACTTATTACTCATTTTACACGGCGACAAACATAATTTGGCTTTACGAGCAAAAATAAAGTAGTAAAGGTATATAGAGCTAAGCATATTCTTAGAAAGTTGTTATTTTTACTTCAATATATGCAAATTTCTAGGAACGATATTGACAAGCAATTTACTTTCCATTACTCGACTTTATATAGCTTATTTTCTTGCAAAAAAAATGTTGTGGTAAAAATGCAAAGGATGATGTTTTCGTCCTTTGCATCACTCATCAAGTTTGCATATTTTCCGACTGAAGAGCTTTAATCTGATTCTCGAGCATTTTTACAAGCAGAATTTGGACCGATTTTACGAAGGATCTTGTTATGTGAACGTTATTCATTTCATTGTCAAGCATGGAATGGTTTCCCATGCATATGCGGTTTAACAGCACGAAAAGTTGGTAGTACTTTTGAAAACCACCGAAGAGGTACGACGATGGAAACCAACGGTGGATCTCAAAGTTCCACAGATTAAAAAGTTCTGCTTCGCTTTGGGATCGCGACCATAGCGGCGAACAACTGGAGACTTCGATAATGTGCACTTGTATTCGCTCCTCAACCTCTTTCCCTCCATGTTGTTTTTCCTTTTCTTTATTTTCTTCTTCCGCTTCTTTCTATTCCATATACAGTTATTTATAATGGCCAGGAAGCACGTGCCGTTCATTTTTAAGGAATTGGGTACATGCCCAATTGCCCACATGCAGAGTGCAAACAGTCACTGATGCTAAGAAAATCCCATCTGCATATTTAATTTATATATTTCATTTATATTTATATATTTAGTTATATGAATTTATAACAATTCGATGAATGCATTGATTGCATTGCATGCATTGTAGTTTACCGTACGCTGGAAATCGAGACTGCAAGCTTAATATGATCCGCTTAGCGGAATTTTGAATGCAAAGTCAATGCTGAGGATATAAGTCAAGTTTATCTCGTATTAGAATTTTATGTAATCGATAGATACGAATATGTGGACAAATCCCCGGGATGGGTAATACAAGTTGGGTCACCAGGGAACTTGGCTCCAAGTACCAATAATTTCTTCTTTCCAGAATTCTGAGGCATTTCGACTTGATAAATTGCAGTCTGCTTGAACTTCCGGAGCCAAGTGCAGGACAGTAGTGCTGTGCCAAAGCGTTTTTCGCTGTAGAAAATAAAAATTAGAATTCAAGTTCTCCCGAAATGGATAAATGCCGAACGTGACAATCGCTTCTGTCAACTGAATTCAATGCAGTATTTATTTCGAGGAAAATATTTCTCCTTCCTGAAAGGAGGCCACACTCTGATGCAATAATTTTTTTTGTTTTTTCTATACATATATACTGTCTCCGTGATTCGTTTACAGAGAATAGTCAATACTTTCACCGTTTTACTGATGCGAGCGGAAACTTCGTTTCGTGCTTGACGCGTATCGAAAATAAGTATCGAGCGAAAAGCAAGGCAGCATGAAAAATATCCTCGTTCGCCAGTTAGACATCGTGCATACATATACGTCGAAATTCCTTTGATTCTTTTTTCGTACTTTTAGGTTTTTATGCGAATACATATACATATACATAGAGAAATCCTACAAGCGCTAGAAAAATTATTCCGCCTTTGGCAATGTCAAAATATGTGAGAAGGTAGTGCATATGTACCTAGGGTATCTGATACCGCTGGCAAGGATGAGAATAAAGGGAGTCGGCGGATAAGAGATGATACCTTTAGGCGATATAAGCACGAGACAGGCTGAAAGCTTAAGTGGAAAAGGGAAGGAAAAAATTTCTTTAACTCGAGGAAAATCGATAAAGTAACATTTCCAAGGGGTAATCACAGCATATTGATTAAGATTAGCATGTCTGACCAAAAACTACTTGCTCTACTGACATAGAATTTCAGTAAGTAGAAAAAACATTTTCAGTCAGACACAAGTGATTTTCAATGTTTTCATTAATAAAATTGTTAAAATTAATTTAATTTCAGTTTTATTCTTAATTGATATTGAATAAATGAAAGATATGTGAAATCGAATAAATAATTCACTGATCTTAGTTCCCCCGCTTATCGAAATGTGATTTTACGTGCTTTTTATTAGTCTTATCACTCTTGGTACCCAAGGAAGGAGAAATTCAATTTTCATGGTTGTAAAAGCAGAAATCGTAAACCATTATTCCCAGGTGAAATTGAATCGAATAAAGAATCCTATCTCATTCAAATCACAAGGTCTACGCGAAAATATTGAAATTCTTTTTCGTTCATAAAAGATTCGTACACTATAAAATTACTTCTATTTGCTTTCGATATATTATTTTCCGTGAAAAAGGATCTGGAAAAAGTTTCTGATGTGGCTTTAAATAATAGAAATTTGAAAATCATTATCATAAATCATAAAGATTCAGCAGAAATGTATGGGAGGCTCTAGTTTCGAAGGAATGTGTCGAGGCGTGATTGTCACCGCATTTGTAGGCGGAATAGAAAGATAGGAGATTGACGAAAGTAATGCAGTGAAGAGGAAGATAAACGCCACACAGAAACCTAGTTCACGCAAGATTAATCTGTAACATTTAACGCCACTTATAAACGAGTCTATTTTCATTGTGCCTTAACAAGAGCTAGATAAATCCTGATTTTGAAGTTTTCTGAAATTTAAAAGAACTCTAGGGGTATATACTATATATATATACACTGTATAGAGATATATAGGAATCTAGACATTGTGCGGCTTATATCCCGCGTGTTTAAGTGACACTAATGCATTCTGGAGGTGATGCGTTCCACGCCACTCGACGACAACCTCTCGATCCGGGATTCACTTCGCAAACTTCCTCTTTTCCGACCCACCCCTTTGGATTATACTTGGCGAGCCCTCGAGATATCCCGGCAGGCTGGATATCTTATCTCGACTGAAATTCGCTAGAGATATCGATGGAATTGTACAGGCATTGAAGATTCGGTCTAGGAAATCGAGAAGGCTTCCTTCCTCTTTCAACCCCGTGAAACTCACCCCTACTTTAACGTCCCAAACTCGTCTTCGCTCTTCTCTCTCTCTCTCTTCCTCTCTGCGATTTTTTCCCTTGAAAAATTTTCGCTTCCCTGCAAGTATTCTCGATACATCCTGCTGATGTGCGGATCTCCAAAGACGCGAAACATTTTTCGCTATACTGCAGTGAAAGGAGATTCGCTATATTTTCCCTTTTTTTCTCTACCATCTTTACGGCCATCTAAAGTCTTGCATGATGCATTCGAAGTACCTTGAAATATTCCCTTTGAAAACTTTCAATTTCCAGCTAGAAAGACAGCATGATGCTTATCAGTTCAACTCACCGAGAAATGTTTATTAGAAAGTACAAAGAATCATATGCCAACAGAAAAATATTCGCTTCGCTTAACAGATTCACCTTTTTTTATGTTCCAAATTTACTCTCATGGAAGGAAAAATTTTCTCCAGGGCAATCTGCTTCACTGGAAAAAAATTCTCCGGTGAGAATTAAAAAACATGTTTTGCTACGTGTACACTATTTTTTTCTTGCACCAGAATTATCGCAGTCCACCAGCAGAATTAATTACCCGTCTTTTGTAGTTTAACCGTTATATATAAAGCAACATTAATTATGTACTTTCTTCGTGATAATAAAAGTGTGTCTCTCAAATTTTTAACAGACACTAGAATTTTATAGGCTCGAAAAATTCCTTAAGCTCTACCGATGAAAGTTTTCACACGGCTCTTATTTCAGATTGTTTTCGTCGCTAAAGTAAGTGCGTCCCTCGGGAGTGTTTTCTGTTACAAGCAGAGCTGGATTAACAATTTTCTCTTCGAAAGGGGTTGTAAATCCGATCGCGTGTCCCGAGTGCGGGATTAGCATATACGGAGTTTCAGCAAATGATTTCCATCCAAGCGAATTCCCTTTCCGCGTCTAATAGCTCGTCTATCGAGAGCCTCAGGGCAGCCGGCATAGCAGCTTTGGTGCAACCTTAAGGTTTCGTGTAAGTTTATACCCAAGGTCACGTACTGGCATGGCCGAGGGGCTGCATACGAACCAGAAGACGCCCAGATAACCTTCGACCCTTTCCACAAACCTGGAATACTCTAAGCCAACGGTGCACGTCCGCACTGCGGAGGAGCATAAGGGCGGTTAATCACACTTAGCCCCCGAGAGCCCGCTCTCTCTCTTGTACCCTTTCTGTCCGAAAACCCTCTCGCACCCCCTAAATGGTACCCTCTCCAATGCCACCCTTTCCAATGCCACCCTCTCCATTTCTGCATCCAAGATCGTGCACGCCGATGCTCGACTCAAGGCCTTGGACTCGAGCTTGAGTCCAGTGGCCTTTAACCCGGAACCGGATATCTGGTGGGCGTAACGAGGGTTGTTCGCTCGCAGCCCGACCAGTTGATTGTACCTTGTGCACAGTCACGATCAGCATCGAGAATGGATAACCCTAATAGGAATTCTTCGGAGCTGTATGGAAATCATAGAGATTAAAGACGGAATTCAGGAGGGTTTGCGGGAGCAGAAATGTTCATGATTTATAATTTGTAGTATCGATTCTTGGTGTAGATAACCAGCACGGTAAAAACGTTTGCTTATAATTATTATGTTTTTCCAATGTCAGATGGCAAGAGAATGTTTTTCTTTTTTAAAGCCTAAATTAACGTTTGGGGTCGTTCATATATTATGTATCGCTTTTAGGGGGAAGGTTCAGGAAGAACTTTATGGCCCCTAAAATCGTTTGTCACCCTAGATATCCTTGGAGTTCCTGTAAAATTCTTTTATACTTGGAATTCTTAAGATCTTTGAAATCCCGGGAAAATCGATCAAAATTCCTTGAAACATTTTCAAATCACGCATGAAATATGCTAGAATCTTTCAATCTTTTTCTAAATCTAATTATTGTTTATCTTTTGATATTTACATATTTTTGTATGGTAAATATATAAGAATTCAGTGCAATGCTTCTCTCTCCTGCAGGGATATATTTTCTGAAGAGGGAGGAATGAATTTAGCAAAATTTAGCATTGTGCAGGAAACTGTTTCAGTTAAACATAATTAAATCAGGTAACGAAATTATTGCCTCGCGATTTAATTTGTTCGCCCATTCCGCCCAATTGAATAAATGTTTAGTGGAACTATATAGAAGTGGAAGCGAGATTGACCTTCAAATTTCGAGAAAGGATTACACGAATATTAATTCTATATAGTATAAATTCTATAGTAAATTCTATAGTAAATTCTAGAATTGTTTAATTTAGAAAGTTGTATTATGTTTCGTACAAAAAGTAGAGGTCTGAAATCCATGCAGCCAGTTCATAAAATATTTAAGATTCCAAGGGAGGCAGAGAATCTCCTTTATAGAATTCTTGGTCTATTTGTCGGGGGCGGTTGTCCCTCTAAGGATCATCTGCCTTTTTGTTTGAAAACGCGGGTAGTGCCTCACGTCATTCTTTATCCTGTGAGATCCCTCCTTGCCAGAATTTTAACCCAGAGCTGACGGATTTCTTACGGAACTAACATGGTTGCTCGCTTTTGTAAACCGACGTGGCATCGCGGTCCCTTTGGGTTTCGCAGGATCTTGGCTCGTTTAAGTGGCGAGATGGAGGACAGGGAGGAAGGAAGTATGAAGAAAGGATGCGGGTGAGTCTGAGTTTACCACGGAAAATGCACGCCCGATTTAAACGCCAACCTCGATCGATAAAACGGTTAATCGTCTCCCAGACTCGATTTATTCTGTCCAAAAAGAAACCAGAAAGAAAATTGCCGCTCAGTTAAAAGAGGAGTTTTATTAGTATTTATAAGACTTTCTTTTTCGTCTTGCTTACTGTAAAGTACAAATGTGGCATGAAAATAAAGAAACGTCTCTGGTTTTGAAGAAATGTTTTATACTTGAAGAATGGAGATAGTACACGAAGAAATAAATGGCTTTTAAAAAGGAAAAATTTTCAAATTAGGCTTTTCACGTCGACACGATATGCTGGAGCGAGCAGATATTTACACTTCGTTACTTCAAGAGATAATTGTGCGGTAACTCAGAGCAGCGAACAAACTTTCTTCATAAATCTTGAAAACGAATTAAACCTCGAAACAAGTTTTTACTTCTGCGGCAGGTATTATAAATTTCTGTCTCCAAGATGGGCGGCTTCGCCCTGATTCAAAAAATACCATTTTAGAATGTAAATGATTATCAGCTTACTAAATTTAAACGCAGCATTTATCGTACAAATATTAATTTTTACACCGAGTAAAATAAATGGTAATAATGTACTTTATACCCGCATGACAAGCATTATGTCGATGTATGTATTTATACAGAAATTGTATTACCAAATGGAACGTGTGGTTTGATGAAAACAGTAACTACCCTAATGGAGTTGAGTTCTTTGGTTAATTGATATACGACAATCAAATTCAAGTTCCACTCTGATTGAAACATTATGCATCACTCATATGTCATTAGTTTCGATTGAGATTCGACTATTATTGTCCCTGCTAATTCTGTTTACTCATTGAATAATAAATACATGTAAACTGATAAAAGCTACATTAATAATGCAATTGAATCGTTCTATATTGAAAAAAAAAGTTTTTAAATGCACCCAAGCTAAACGACAACGGATATCCTTATCGGGATTGTTTCAACATTGTGATTTATTAGTGAGATTGATTAGTTCTGTTAGTTTTGTCAGTCACGATTACTTATGATTTACAACTTATGAATATGATTTATGACTGCTCATGACTTATGACTTGTGGAACTAATCTCGACCTAACTTCACTCGGAAATATCCCTATTTCAACTCACTTCCAACTGTTTTATATCTTCCGGAAAAATATAATAATAATCTTCCACAATATTCTGAAAGCTTGAAAAACTGAAAGAGAAAAATAAAAAAACAGTCTCTGTGTAAAGAATGTATCACAGAACTCTAATCTTTCCATTTGCTCTTTCTCCCAACTCAAATCTCGCGAATTTGTCTATGTCAATACTTATTCTCCGTCTCAGATGTTTCAACCGAGAAAGACTGAAACAAAACCCCTTTTGTAGCCGAATCTACTGTCTACATATTTAATTCGTCTCCTTAATCCGCGATGTTCCATATTTAATGCATTACACCTGTCTCTTGACAAACTTCCGGTTAAGTTCTTTGTAAACAGGACTTGGTGGAACGGGGTTCTGTTTCTTCTTCTTTGACTTTGCGCACGTGAGGGGACTGAGGAAAGGACGCAAAGAATCCACAATCCACCTTAAGAAAAAGAAGAAAAGCCACTCAACCTCCTCCCCATGAAACTGGACCGAAGTTCAGTGGATCCTGTCTAGGATGGCAAGGATGGAGAGCTTGGCAGGAAAGGAAGATGAGAACTCGGAAGGAAAAGGTGAGGGCGGAAGAGTATAAGGCACGAGAGTTGTGACTACAAACGGAGGAATTTATCGTTTGTCGTCGGTAAACTAAAGACCAGTGCCCGGCCTTGCACCTTCTACCTTCTACCTTCTACCTTCCACCTTCCATGTATGTCTGAGCCTGAGCCTGACACAAAGCCGATAGTCCCTCCTCGCTCTTTAGACCACCACCTTGCAACTAGCCACAAGCGTTATTGTCTCCATCTTCTATATTCTCCGTGGTCCGGTTGACCTCTCCACCCCCGTTTCCAACTTCCATCCCCTACTCCGCTGGACATGATACACCACATTTGTACGTGCATACCTATCCGCTATCCGGTGCGCCTTTGTATCATGCGATAGTGGACAGAGAAGCGATTACTACTCTTGTTGCTGGTGAAATATCCTCTCCATACGAATCCACTGCAATACTGCTGCAGTCTCGTCCCTGGAGAAATATAGACATGTAATTTTGATCGCTATCGTAGCTTACTCGCTTTCATGAAAATAATTTTCACTATTTTTTAGGATCGATTGCTCGTTTGCACAAGTATTGGATTTCAAAAATCAATAGCTAACAAACAATACAAAAGTAAGGACTAGTAATTAATTACTGGTAATTAATTTTCTATTCTCTGACACTCGAATAATGCCAGAATTCCTATTTCATCCTCTGGTCTCATATATGTGTAATACCTTCCATCAGTAGTAACCGCGAGTAAGGTCAGACGTCTGACAGTAGTAAATACCATCTCAGGTCAGCCTTCGTATTCCCTGCTCATAAATTGAACCTATTTTTCTTCTATTCGATTTCTCTAAGTTCTTTAATGTATATGAATCTTTTAAAATACCAAAAATCTCTACAAAATCTCTGAAAATACTTTAAAAATCTCCAAAGTCTCTTGAAATCCCTTATAAAATCCCGAGCAACGTCGAGTAAATTTCTGCTAGTCATTCATAAATATGTATGGCACCGTGAGATTTTCGACGCCAGTGTTTATTCCCGTTGTCACTTGTCCGCGTGTCAACTGGTACACAACACCGAATTTCCCTGTGCACACCGATTCTACGATTGCGTGTGATTACAAATGATTGCCAGTAAATACAAATCACTGCAAGTGAATACAAACCACTGGCAAGTGAATGCAAATCGTGGTTACTGAATCAATCCCATTCAATGTTCCGAACAATTTTAATTCAAGGCACACTTTGATGTTACACATTACAGGAGAATTTGAATTTGAATTTGAATTTGAATTTGAATTTGAGTTTATAGTTTGAATTTAATTTCGTCTGAAACATCTGCAATTGAATTATAAACTCTTCTCTGACTTTTGTTTGCACATCTTTGCTTGTCGCGATTCTACATGTCATACATACCATCTTTAACCCTTCCTCACTTGAAAACTAGGTCACATGCCTTCTTGAGATGGAAACCGCCCCTCTGGGGCAGAGACACGCGCATTCCTGTCTCTGACACGTGTTTAGTGTCGAGGAAGGAGCATTCCTGGTGACACTCCTTTTCGCCTCCAGCAAAAAGAGACTACAAAATGCGACAGAGCAATAGTATTACGTGTATGGATATGCGAAAGCATTTCAAAAGCCCGCCACGTGTCTTGAAAGAAGAAGACGTGCCACGAATTCTCTTTCCTCCCCCTAATTTTCCCTCTTTTTGCTTTCTCCTTTATCCTTTTTTCTTTCTCCTCTTTTTCTCCCTATTTCTTATACGGTCCTTTCAATCCCTCCCTTCCTGCGATGGCAATAGCAATGCACGCAAGTGCACTTCTTTTTCCCTCCCGACTACAATTTCGTCGTAACCCCAGTCATGAATAGAAAGAAGCGAATTTACGGTTCACACCAATGCATTGGGGGATGAATTAAATGGTAGAGCCAACTTTATGTTGTAAATGTGACTGAAAATTTCAAGAAGGTGATATAAGAATCGACGACAATATCGAATACTATCGTTTTAGGAAAAGCAAATTTTGAGAAGTAGATTGTAGGCAATTTTGAAGAAATAAAATGCCATATACATGCAGAGATACGGTGGACACTTGTCATACGTTATCCAGACCCACGATCGATCAGGCAGCACCCTTATTCTAAGGGTAAACATCCCTCCAAGGGGTTGTTTCGAGTGGTCTAGACTCAGACTTGAAATCATGGTACCCATAATCCCCTGCGTCCCCTCGCGTTCTTCCGATAAATTCAATCATACGTTTTGAAAAAGGATTTCGCGAAGCATATGCATACATTCTGCAATTCAAGGATAACGTTACCAGGAATGAGTAATCCTTCTATTTATGCGTTTTTCATTCATTTCTTGTGGTCAGTCTATGAATAATATTTTATGAGCATCATGAGAAACAAAAAATGGTCTTGTTGAATTTTCTTTTTTTCATTTTATTATGAAAGAGCGAGAAAATGGCAGAATTATGAAGATGAATAGAAATATATGCAATCAGGCTGACTCCATCAGCGTCTCCGTTACATTATAGTTTGTGTTTTCAGCTGCATGAGTTCTTCCTCGTTCCTTCTCGTCTTTGCTTCTCAGATTCTAAATGCGACATTATCATTTACCATGACATAGGCACTGCTTTGACATAATGTATCGCTGGGCGACCGTAAAATGTATTATTCATCGAATCGTCTGCTTTTTACTCCACGATTTTCTGGCACCCGCGACTCCGCAAGTTGGTCGACGTTCTCGACGACGTTTGGTCTCTACAATTTACATTTATACATTTTCCTCGAACCTACTTCTTCTTCAGTTCCGAATTCCACCTCTTTTATTTTCTTTCCTTGCCATGTCGAATAAAGTTGGGTCATCATTGTTCTTTAAGTCAGTCTGCCAGAGATATGCCGATATGATCGTGTAAGAAAGAATAAGAAAAATTGAATGCAGGAAGACGTTATTTTCAATGGATTTTATGAGAGTGATTTTGATTTATTGATCATTTTTTTATACTGTAAATAAAGAGTCATTTATTGTGAAAATTTTAACATAGATGCGTAAATTTAATTTGAAAGCTCTGAAACCAGAATGTCGATGCTTTAGAGTTTCGAAATTAAATGCACTCAAACATTGACATTTTCCCCATTTCAGAACAATTTCAGTTAATTGCTCCCAATTTAATAGCGCTTGAATTTCGAACTATTGAACCTGAAAACATTTCATAAAGATATACAGGCACATTTAAATTTTAAGATTTCTATACCAAGATGACCTTTTTCCTTTCCTTTTAAAATTATTATTATTATGTGAAAGGTAAAGATAATTCTTTTCATATTCCAAATGCATACACTCTTTTTGAAACTTGAAACCTTTTTCTCGAAAAGATTTACAAAGAAGAACAAAGGACTCGTGAAAGCTTTATTCAAGAGCAGTAAACTTGCAAAAGCTTTGTTCAGAACAAACTAAGAGCTAAGAAAGCTTCGTTCGTTGAAGAATGTTAGTAACAATTTTTTAATTAAGGATTTGGAATTATGTAAACTCTCACGAAACGATAATTTTGTTTAATGTAATTGTTTTATGTTTTTCATACTTTCTATTCTACCCTGTTGCTCGCAGTATCTGATGATAAAAGAGAATTTGAAAAATTCTCCTCGCAGGCTGGCAAAGAAAAATAACCAGGCGCGAACCTGATAACCTTTTGGTCAACGTTGTCCACATTCACAAAATACAGACATATATTTTATCGGAGTGAGTGTACGTGTAGAAAATTTATTACGGCTCGATGCCAACGGGATGCCATACGCGTTCGACCGAGGCGAGGAGGATGTGAACTGGATTCGCACGAAAAAACGAAAGGAAGAAAAAAATATAGGAAAAAAAAGAAGGATAGGTGAGAAAATCACGCTCTTATCCGCTTTTTCTTCGATCTTGCCATTCTTCTTTCTTCCCTTTCTGTCTCTTTCGAGTGATGTACTTATCGAAGTACACAAAAGAAGAAAAGAACCTCGAAACTGAAAACGACCATAGCGATAAACTTTGATATTTATTTCTACTGTTAGTACGTGCACAAAGTCCTCTCGAATTTCAAATTGTCAACACGTTCCTATTGTTCTCGTTTGCAAAGTTAGTCTTTAGTAAAGAAGAAAGGAGAATTAAGCCGGTTATTTTGATTGTTTGGCAATCCAGAACTTCAGATAATAATAACTCCTCGTTTAATTTCCCCTAAAAATAATTACAAGAATTGAACATTTCTTAAATATTTAATCCATATTCTCTATTGGAAAATAATTGGAGATAATAGTGAGAATAACCGTGAAAATATACACCCTCAGCAATTTCAGCGGGGCAGTGATTCCGGGCAAAGTTTCTCACAATCAGAAACTCTACAGTTCTTTATTCATTCATTAGCAAGACTAAGTGTAGTAAATGAACGAATTCAACCGGTGCCAATTATAAGTTTCTGCATAAGTTAGAACGGAATTAGTCGCTGGGAATTCTGTACCTTCTCTCACTGAAATAGATATTTATGGATTCATGTGTGTAATCCTTCCTCTATTTACCATTCCGGTTAAAGTCTTGCCGACAGGTAAAGATTAGGATAATTTGTACGACAAAATTATCTCACATATACAGAGCCACATATACTTAGACACATATACTTAGAACCGAAGTTTCTACATCCAAAGTAGATGTATAAATAAAGTACTTATAGTTGCGACAAATTTAAAAAATAACATCAAGTCTATCGGGTAGAATCTACGTACTTCAAACAGCTTGAAAAAAAGAGGAAAATATGTAAGCCTGTAGTTTTCCTTAAATCCTTTGCTCACAGGTCTTTAATTTTGCAGAAAACTGAAAATTTCCCGTACAAGAAAAGTTTAACTAGCAGTGCATACTTATACGCGGCATGCAATTTCAGTATTCCCTTCGTACCGAGTACTTAAGGAGTATTAACTTTTAACTAAAGAGAGGGACTCCCGGGAACTACTGGAACTTTATCTTCACCTCTCGCAATGGCTATGTTCGTTCAACGAACTTAATGACACTTTACGAGAGTTCGAATCTTTTTATTCCTCTGGACCCGTAGGACGTGGAAGGATAGGGAATGACGATATGGTGGTTTGCCTTGCGGTCCGAAGAAAAATCCTTGTAAAGTTGTAAGTGGACCCTTTTAGAGTCATATTGAGGGTAGATCCGAGTCCAAATGTCCCTAGAACTCTAGAAACGAAAGCCTCGCTCCCCCTGCGATTACGTCTCCATCCCACTGTCACAGTCTTATTATCTCCCCCAGCAAATTTCATGTACTTCCGGTTTTCTGAAATCTTCAACGTCCACTCTACTTGTAGAGATTTACGTAACATTTTGTTCTTCTTGAGAGTGAAATCCTCCCGTTCCTTCTTCCATTCTTCATGCTGCGTTTTATAAAGTGACAGATGCTACTTATCGCTTTTATATCATTTTAAATTTCGACTCAAATGCACCGTGAAAAATGTATTAATACTTATAGTATTATCAGAGAGTGACTGAAGAATGAAGAAGAATGCTTTTTAAAAATGTGTTGTTTTGCTTGTTTAGACACAATTATAATAATGATCCATTTTTCAGTGTTGATGCACACGGAAATGAATATTAGCTACAACCTTCGCTACGCAGCCAAGCGTTATGAAATGGAATTCAGTTGGAAACAACGAAAGCTCAGTTTAATCTATTTAATGTATGACTAATTCAATTTTCATTCTAAATATTATTAATATTAATGTATTACTTTATTAAATGAAGACTAAAGCTAGAATAAAGTTAGAGCTTCCATTAGTGTATATTAAAAATTAAATTTTGACTTTCCACTTTTTGAAATTCATTGTATTAGAACTTTGATGCTTGAAAATCGAAACTTTTGAAAATTTCAAGCTTTCCAACTTCAAATACCCCCAGATTGGAAGTTCAGTCCCGAGTATTAAACCTCATTACAATATATAGTAATCCAGTATTTTCTACTGAAAAAAAATATTTTCATAGCGATACAATGATCATAAATCTTTATTAACAATAGTTTTCCATTTCTGTAGTAAGATTGCAGCTTAGGTCATGTGGATCACTCGAAAAATGGTCCGCGAATGATAAACGATAGCCATCGCCGAGCATAATAACTCTCTAGGAAACGGATGTGAATTTATATTTCCGCTCATGTTTCTCTCTTTCATTCGGCGCATTCGTGCAGTGCGACTCGTGAAAAGGGATGGAGGGAGAAAGGGTGAATGAGAGAAAGTAGACAGTTAACGGGGGGAGGGAGGGAGGGATTAATCTACAATTGCAGTTTTGCAATTTCAGCGGCAATAGTGCGGTTGCTGTGGCAGTGTGTAGCAATCGTTGATTCGCTGATTCGCTGCAATGGCAATGCATGCGATATCGCAATTATGACGCTTCTGAATAAATTACCTTCTGTCACGTATACAAGTGTGGAGAAAGATGAATCAAGGGAGGGGAAACCCGGAGGGCTAATGGTCACTTAACCCGACAGCGCATGCAGTCCAGCACGTATGGACATTATTTTGCGTGCGCGCGTGAAATTTATGAATTTAAATTACGGATTGAGATCCATTTAAATAGCGCGCTACGACCGATATCGGCGCAAAGCTTGACGAATTGTGATGTACGATATAACGACTGTGACTAGAAATTTTCTAATTTGCATCATTATTGCGTGTACTCGTGTATTTATTACCAAGACTCGTCTTTAGCATGCAGATTAATTAATTAATCTTTCTTAATTAAGCAGCAGATTAGTGACGGCTCCTTTCAACCAGTATTCAATTATAATGTTGAATCATTCGAAATGTTTATACAAGTCGCATACAGCGATCCGCTTACAGATTTCACCATTTCTCTTGGATAGAACAAATGAATTCAACTACACTCGAAAAAGAACACCACCCAGTTACACCATTCGACCCTTGTATATTTTTTTTATCCAACCGATAAATCTTCCCTTGGACGCTGAAGAGGTTTGAGGGGCAATTTTTTCTCCCATGGACAGGTGAATCGACGAATAACACCTGCGAATGATTTGTTGTACGGTTAGTCCATGTTTGCAATGAGAAATAACCATTGCCAGTATCGGCTTGAGGTGGTTTTGAATAGAAGATATAGCGGGGCAAAGGGCTAAGAAAATAAATTATGGTTCAATATGGCAACACCCCTGGGAATATAGAATTCTATATATAATATATCTGGCGACGTGGATGAAATCTAGGACACAGATTCCTTGAATAACATGACAATGCTGAATATAAAATATGAATTTTTCACTCCATCGCGTTATATAATTGAACTTTTGAGATTTTGTCATCGTACAGTTTTCAGCCATCTAACGAGAAAATTACCTCAAGCTATTTCTCTTTTCTCTTTTGCTAAAACCCCAACAGGAAGAAGTTAAGTCCCTTCGACTAATCTGGATAAGAATATTCTGGATCATTCTTTGCGGGCTTCTGTTATTTTTTCCTAACAAAATAAATAGATTCACATGTTGTATCAACGTAATGGGAAAGGAGATCATCCCCGGCCTCCCCTCTTCCAATTATTTCGCTGCTTATCTACCATGGTCGCGTTTATTTTACAACGCTGGCGTTCCTGGATAAAATAACCCACGGCCATCACCCTCGCTCCATTAAAATGCAATTCTGCTCACCACGCATATAAGAGCCCTGTTCCTTGGACGAGCTGGCATCCTCGCGAAAATCTACTGAGCAAATATTTATCTTTTTCACTTTTCCTCCTCAGCCCCTTCCAGTCTTTAGCCCCTTCATCAACCTTAGCTCCCTAATTCCACCAGCATTGCTATTAGAATCATTTTTATCTGTAAAATCTATATGGATATTTATGTTGAGATATGGGAGAGAGAAATGAAAAGTGTGAATTGGATAAAACACAATAAAATTAACGAGTCAACGATATCTAGGGATGCAAGGTTTGCATCTATTGTTAGTTTCACCATGTTAGTGCCCAGCAACTTTGGAACAATGAAAACTCTCTGTACCCCTTCCCCCACCACGATGGCTGCTCTTTTCGCATCGTGTGGTGTTGCGCTTTTATTTTTATCCCTCTTTCTCATTTTTTAGAAGAGAAACCGGAAAAAAGAGCTAGAAGGAAGACAAAAGGATACGCACCCCGCAGTCATCATTGTGCGAACAGGGAGATTGCTTTTTTTCCGCTGGTGCAGCTATTGGAATGCACCTGTGCGTGGAATGTTCCTATATCCTTGATCCGAAAAAAAGAAAGTCATTTTTGTCAATCCCTCCGTTTTATTAAATTCTTTTTTGAACCGGAAGCCATTGTATACATTGTATACTATATTTTGTATAAAAATTGTATAAAAACATTGAAGAAACAGTTTGAAAAAATGTTGAACTAAATGGCATTCCAGCTCGATGAAGTTGAATATAAAATAAATGGTATGAAACTACAATGAAGGTCAAGAAATTGCAAATTATTCAGACCATCTCTCTCTTTCTTGAAAGGAATATATAATGGCGAGCAACAAGTAAGAATCTGATATTCTGGATTTTCCATTAAAATACTGCTTATAAACATCTTTTCACAATTTAAGCTACTGGAAATTTCAAGATCTGATAGGAAAGGAAGCTTGATGCGAGTAATCTAATGTAAAGGCCGAAGTTAAAGTTTAAATGGAAGCGAGGACAAAACGCAATAAAGCAGAATCCAATAAACTTTGAACATTTCAACTTTCGACATAAACGCACGCAACAAACTTTTCCTTGTTCTGAAAGAAGGGAATAGAAGAATGAGCATTTAGAAAGACACTCCGAGACAATTATCCGCCCAGAATCAAATACTCCGCGGGCGAAATGCTCGCGAGCGCGTGAAATTACCATTTTGAAGTCGAGTCGCTTTGACTTGCTTTTTTTCACGTGTACACGAACATGGAGAGAAGAGAGGAAAAAAAACAACAGAAACAGTGACGAGTACTCCGTAATAGGACGAGACGTCAGAGTCCTGTGAAATGGAAAACTAAAGACGATAAATTAACATTATTAAAATGTAAAAAATGCAATGCTAATAATCCAATTTGAAATCATTTCTCGTAAAGAGAAAAGAAGATAGTGAAATAATTTCTTTATTTGAGGTTCTCGAATATATTTACAAAGCTTGATTTTTTGCCATACAATTCAATTTACTAAAAGTTATTAATTTTTCTCCATTCTTGATTGTTATCGCTGAAAGGTTTTAATGGAAAACTCAAAAAAAATTTGAAGCGCGAGGAAAAATTTCCCATTAGAAAAAATGTAATTTACACTGTAATGGAATTTTTTGCCAAAAAGGAAGAGTGACCTCGAATTTAATGAGTGCACACGCAAAAAGTGAGTAAATTAAAAAATCGTCCATTGTCATTTCAGCGAGGGGATTGAAATTTAGCAAGTTATATGATATAATCATGATAATATTGTCAAGTAATGCAGATTTCAGTAGAATTTCATTAAGTTTAGAAGACAAGGCATGAAAGACATCAAGTGGTGACTGCAAAGGACTGTGGGCTGCAGACTGCGGATGGATTAATTTCGGCAGCTCTGAAACGGCCCTTTCTGCTTTGCAATGTGGCAATGGCGTTCGCCTATTCTTTAAGGCGACGCTTAATTAACATCGCTTTCACGAGTTTCCGGAGCGTCGTCCTTTTTTTCCGGTTTCCAACCCTTTTCAACGTACTCTCCACTCGCGCCTTCAAGAATGGGGATAGTTTTGTACAGTTATAGTATCTTACCTTCCTAGTGATACATTGTACACGAAACGCGAATTAGAAACACCACCACTAACATTTTTCACTTGTAACCGAGATCAAAGCGTGAAAAACATCCGACCCACAAAGGACGCAAGGATTGGCGACTTCCACGCACAGAGAAAAGTTGCATCTTGCGTGAAATGAATTTTCAAGTGGAAGAGAATTTCAAGAGAGGAAAGTTTCAGAAATTTTAATTTTACGATTCTGGGAAAAGAGCACTTTATGAGCTCTAAATGCTTTAATTTAAACTTTAAATTACTTTGTTTTAGTAGTATAGAAATTGGGCAAAATTATTTACATAGTTATGACATAATTTCGAGATTTTCTACTAAAGTATTCCTCTCATTTTATAAAAATAATTGCCACTTGCCACGGAAATATAAGTAGTTTTTATTGTATTCACAGATTGACTTTATATTGCTGGGTAACAGAAAATTCTCTGGAGTTTCAGCGCGTCTGACTGAATCAGTTTATACTACTTACGCATTTCAGAGCAGGTGGAAAAATAGACATTTTTGTTAAAAATTCTGATGCAAAATTGATATGTAACTATTAAAAAGCAGTTTAAAGCAAAGATAAACCAATCAAAGGAAGATATGATTGATTTGATTTGATTGATTGGGAATCTATCATGTAGATATAGATTTGTTATACGTTCGTATAACAGGGCATCAATAAAGTGCAAGCACCTATCAATTGTAAATTTTGCTGATGCTGGATACACGTTATTTTTAATAGCTTCTGCCTTATTGGAAAATTGTTTTACAATCGAACCCAGTTCGAAATTTTTTTTTTCTTGTCATGTCGTGTATCGTGTTCGCTAATGCGACAGAATATATCGTTGATCTACCAGGTGTCGAGTCTTCGCCAACCGATGGCGTAAAAACTTTTCAACGATTTTTTTCCTGCTCTTTCCTTAGTTTAAACCTCTATTAAAACCACCTCGAGTGTCGTAAAATGAAAAAAAGGGTAAAAGGCTTTTAACCGATCCTAAGTGACTGCAAACTATAAAATACCTATAACGCGAAACCGAAGAGTATAATTCCATTTTTCAAAAAATTCAAAAAAGTGCACATCAATGTAAAACTTGCAAAAATATCAAATTTTTTACTTCAATTACGATATTTGTGAACATAACGTTATTAGTGTAAAAATATGTCTACATTTGCAGTTATTTTAATCATAATTTCTATTTTTTTATCGTTCAATGCACGCTGTGGAAATAGGAAATGCCTTCATCGTTAAAAAAGTTTCAGTAGCCTTATAAACCCTGTAATTTTTTCTGAATATGAAAAATGTGAATATTAATGAAGGCAACTTATCCTCTCTGAATCAACAACGTAGTTTAACGAGATGGAATGTAAAAAAGTGTGTGCTCTTGAAATCTCCAGAGAGAGGGCTTTAAAATGTTTTTCTTTACTCAATATTTTAAGGAAAAAAAGTTTCACTGAACCACAAGAATTTGTTTTTGCATAATTCGATGGTATTTATTTTGCGATTACACACACTCGTTATACATATGTTGTATAAATATATTTAATGAAGTAAATAATACGTATAGGCATTAAACACAATGTTTGCTTCGGGAAGGACTTTATTTGATGAGCGTAAATTTGTCGAACGCGAGTCACTTGGCAAATGTTGCGGGAAAATATTCGGTACTCTGTTACTTGTTTAACTGATGAACACATATATATATCTTTACCTTTTATGTGTTTTCATTAATTTTATAATGACATTTATTAAAAGCGGTGCAGTCGTTTTAATACTTAATGCTTCTAAAAACAGTAGAGTATGGAAACCGTCGTCTGCTGCTTAAAGTTTTTATGACTGAAGGCGTTTATCATCAACTGCTTTAATGTTTTTATGTGTAAAATATACTCATGAAGATATAAAAGCATTTAAGGTCTATAATAACTGAAAATTCTAACTGAAGATTTTACCTCTTAAATTTGGAAATATAATTTATGCTGCAATAGTTATTGGCTTGTATACAAAACGAACTTAATTTTACAAATATTATTTCTTATAAACACAAGTTACAAAAGCAATTGATCAACTTTCAAACAGAAAACTTTACGAAACTTCCATAACGAAACAAACAGAATTGTTTGAAAATTAAACATGTGACCTTTAATTCAGAGCGGTAGCGTTGCTTTTAAATTACATAATAATTTCATATACGAAAATACGTACGATAAGCACTTTTTTCTCGGGAGTAAAAAAATGTGATTCCGCTTGCAATAAAATCTCCTGCGAGATTCGCCATATGATATTTTCCCTTTTAATATAAAAAATACTTGTTATACGCAAACGTCTGTTTACAGAAATACTCATATTGTGTGACACATATTCTAAATTCCTCACACAAACAATAGGATTAAAAAGTCGCTTAAATCATTCTTACATCCATGGAAAAGTTTAATTATAAAGCAAACTAAATAATAAAATAAAATACTTTTTTCCTATACTGTATATATTAATGTATCAACAGTTTCTGACACATTGAGTATTTATCAATCAGCCTTTACAGAACATTTGGAGATGATTTTAATGAAAGAGTAATATGAGGCGCAATATAATAGTACGCTTACCAGTGATTACATATGGTATCAATGTCCACTGATTGAAGCTGTAATTACAAAATTTCAGTCAATGGAATATATAACATGCTTGTAATGCTACTATAACTTATTCACAAATGAGATCAGAAGAAGATATATTAAAAATTAATCAAAAAGCTTCTTCAGTTAATCTACCATTTTCTACAAAAAAAAATCGAGCATGTAGTAAAGTAATTATTAACAGACGAATAAATAATCCAGTTAATTTAATCTCCTGAAGTTCATAAATTTCAAAAATTGCATACATTTCAAGTATTTCAACATTTCCATAAAATATTCCGATCTCTGCATCACCAAACACACGCACTTACTTTACGCAAAGCAGACGTAAAGTTTTGTTACTGAATTTCCTTATTGATTTATCCAATGCGATCAATAATAACATTATTTCCGTTTGTGAATGATCATCAAGCTGATAATTAAAACAGTAAACATGTTTTGATAACGTACACCTCTTCTTTAAATGTTCCATGATTTAACTCCTCTGGTTAGCTTAATTTCTCAGTAATCAAAAAAATTTCGCGCTGATCACATCGTGGAATTTGTTCTACTTAACATTCATTCATCCTACACGTTCAATTCGGAGTGAAGCAATTTTTGCTTTAAGTACAAGTTAAAATTAGCAGCGAAGTCAAGTTCTGTTTAGAATCGAGAGCGTTCAAGTATTACATCTGGAATAATTGGAATCTAGGTTTGATTCCTTGCTGTAGTTAACATTGATCTTCAGATTACACTTTAAACTATATACGTATACACTGTTTCATTAGTAACTTCTTATCCTAATTCAGATTGAGAGAGTAATCCGAATTGAGTTTACCTGAAGTTAGATTTAATCAGAAAAGTAGATTTAATTGTGGTTGAATCGAACTTGGAATTTGCAGCATGATTCATTTGTAGAATGTAATTGAACCTAAACAAAAGTTTTAATTAGGACAGTCGAAATGAATAATATATGTAATATTATGTAAATTATGGTGCAATTGATACATTCAACTAGAACGAAGAAATTTCTTGTACTGAGAATCAAAACTCAAGTTCTTTAAAAGAAACTAAATAAAAAAATGTGGAATTTGATAAAGAAATACTTGAAAGTCTCCTTCGAATATGAATATGATTATAACATTGTTCTCTCTGTGAATTCTGTGAATTTTAAAACTGGGATTTGAAGCAATGAAAGAATTGTAAAACATTGTGAAAAATGGAAAATTGTTGCTGCTCTTATATCTCTATTTATTTATTTATTTATTGAAAATTGAAATATATAGAGGATTGTTTTTGTTTTGCCACAGGTCCAGGAATTGGATTTTGTCCAAGACTCAGAATGGCTCGAATATCATTGTTGCTCATCGGAGCCGCTATGATGACCCTCTTCAACGTCGGAAATGGCGAACTATATACGGCGCTGGCCGATATGGAGGAGTTGCTGGAAACGGAATCCGTCCTGATCGACACCCTTCATGGCTATATTCAAGCTCAAGAGCAGCGATTGGCGACTCTCCGGAGGTAAGTGACCAGGTCCATTCTTTTTTCATCGCGCGAAAACGCCCTCCTGACCCCGTTCATTCTGAATCCACGTAACTTCAGAGCGATAAAAGAGAAAAGGGTCCTAAAAGCACTTCTTCCTCCCTTTTCGATTTTTAAACGGCAACTGAGAGTTGAAAACTCGTATTCTTTATGACCACTGAGCTGACCATTCAGTTAAGTGTAAAAGTTGAAAGAAGGTTTTATATCTTGTCCTATAATTTAAATGAAAAATCCTGATGAAATTTACGATCTTAAAACTGTCACATTGAGAAAATTATTACTTTGCAAAACCATTAATAAAAGGGAGAAGCTAAAGTAAAAAATATCATGACCGCAGAGGTCAGGTTTTTTGTTGAAATCTTCTTGCTCGTTAAGGCTGTTCATGTTATCTATTTATTTTATTTACCCCTTAAAGAAAGCATAGTATAAACGATCTTAGGAGAAATCTCGAGTATTCTCACTCTCTATCCTTTCTCTCTGGCCTTACCACAATCTACCAACGCTTTCTGGTGTTTTTCTCTTTCCCAGAGGTGCGATTTGGCCAAATGCCAGACTCTTCTCTGCCTCTCTGCCCATTCTGAAAACGTTAAGATTGCGGGCTCACTCCACGACCTTGCCTCATCTTCCCTGTTAGCTTGAATTTTGATCTAGAATTAACTATCCAGAAGATCTCATCTAAAACGTATGTTTTGTTGAAATTGCCCTAAGCGAAGTAAACTCGTAAAAAAGCAGAGTGAAAAATTTGAAAATTTCCCGAGGGAAAATGATCATTTGCCTCCTGAAAGAATTAATATTTATTCAGGAGAGATAAATGTTGTGTACAAAAATTACGTCTGGCATATATTACAAAAATTGATAAAGCTGAGAAAATCTTGCCAAATTTATAAAAAGCACAGATTCATTATTTATCTGGGCATTCATGATTAATTTAATCATGATTATATAAAATGATTAAATATAGATTACATATAATATTCTTGAATTCTGGGGTCTGGATGTCAAGAATACTTTCACGTATCGGCCAATTTTCCATTTTCTCGTTGATATGAAAATATAGCCTGAATATTAAAATATTCACGTGTTATCCGAACATTTATTCCATCTACTTATTACAAATTTTATAATGGAAAATTCTACAGACACTAAATATAATGAATACTGGTAAAGCGGTGTAAAAATCTATGGAATTTAATTAATTTTATTAAAGAGCTAAATAAATTTGTTAAAAACAAGGCTATTTTATTTTACAGATAATATAATTTATTCTGTCTGCCAATTGTAATTTAGTCACGTATCTCTTCTTTAGCAAAGAACTTGAATATAATCCGTATATCAAATATAAAATTTCAATATCATTTAGGAGGAAAACATAAACTATTTTATTAAAACCATTGAGAAAATTGAGAAAATTACTTCATCTTGATCTGAGTTTCAACCGATATATGGAATTAAATTATTTATCCGGTCGTAGATTTTCATCTCTCCATATTTTCGGTGAAATATTGAACACCGGGTAGATGCAATACGACTAGGTGGGATGCGTCCCACCTCCTCGAATCTTCCTTTAATATCGAAGCCCTCGTTTTGAATTCGGTATAAAGTTTTGAGCGCGTGACTGCAGCTAGTCGAACTCCCCCAACAGTTCGTACCAACATACAAGAACAAGACGTAATACCATCGCACTAAACTCGATGAACTCCACTCTCTTCGGACTCAGCGGGTGGCAATTTCACCCCCGAACGATAATTGCGGGTTCGCTTTCGAATTCTGATAATAATCGGAGAAGATGAGATTATTGGAGAAGTTCCATCCGACGAGCGGATATTTTCAACTAAGAGTAGGAGTTTAGGAGACGGTGACTCTAGCTTCGAAGATTGTTTTCGTCAAAGATTGCTTTTATCAGTGGAAGGGAACTATGACAGTAAGACGAAGTTCCAACACGTTTTCACCAACACGTTTCCACCAGGACTTTTTAAGTTTTATTCACACTCTGACTTTTCTCTAGTTTCTGCACCTTCAGGAAGTTTTTCCCATACAGCGTTTAAAATTGCATTAGAACTTAAAATATAGCCTAGAATCAGCTATAAAACTTTGAAACATGACGAATTGATGGCATTTTAAAATGATTGCAATCATCTCATGTTTCAAATTCATTTGTTTAACTTATGGACAGGAATAAAGTGTAATTTGCAAAAGTTTCAAAAAGTAAGAGAAAAGTGCTGTTTTTAAAAAGAAGGAAAAAGTAAATTCTTGTTTTTCATTTATGAAAGGATATTCTCTGAAAGCTCTGGTTTATTCGTAATATTTGAAAAAGGCATTAAAGATGTCAAAGACCCTTTCATTTAAAAGCGACTACCCTTACAATTTTAAAAACACTCTTGAAAAACATTGAAGAATCATATTCGAGAGGCTGAGAGTAAAAGCGTATTATAAAATCATGGGAGATATGACAGAGAAATATATTAGAATATAACATATTGTTCTCTCATAAAGTTATATTAAAATATACGATATAATCTTAGATTTTTTTTTCATTTCTTTTTTAATACACTTTTGATTTTTCTTCTTTTCCAATTTTAAACGCATTTTCGCGTACTTTCAGACCTGAAATGAGTTTATAAAGCAAACATAAAATTTTTACTTCGTTTGCAGAGACTCAAGGAGACTAGACCTCGATAAAAAAACTATTTCCAACTTAAAGTAACAAAAGATGCAGAAAACCTTTTCTTCAAGTTTTATAAGGGTAGATTTCTTATGAATGAAAGGTATCCTTAAATCTTTATCTTTATCTTTACATGTCTTGTGTCGAAATATTCAGCTAAAAATTGTAACAATGTTCAGTGAGATTAACTAAGCATTTTGCAATCATGAAAATCAACAATCCATCGATTACAATCGGTTACAAACACGTGCAATCGCATGTTATTGTGTAATCAGCGTGCATCGAAATTCGATATTCCGTTCAATTTCCTTCCACAAAAATAAACATTAACTTTATAAATATTTTAAAGTTAAGAGGTATCATTTCTTTATAGGTATACGCTTCTTGCAAAAGTTTAATCGAAAAATTCTCCTTTCATTGGAAGTAATTCATGTCTTATGTAAATGTATTTCACGCTTTTAAAATGTCAACATACTTTCTCCATAAACTGTCTGAAGCAATTTTTTGAAATATGCAAACTCAGAAGCAGCATAAGAGTTGAATTGATTAAAAATTGATGCTAAAGGAAACATGAGAAGCTGCTGTATATCGAATGTGGACATAGTACATCATCCCTCACGCTGTTACTGGCAGGTACATCACATGTAACGCAAGATATATCAATGTGTGCACATTTGCACAATTATAGGCAAAATTGCTACATAACTAAACCCAGACACTCTATCTTCATAAATCTAATTCTTAAAATTCCTTAAGCCTTCTTTTTAATTGATTTTATCTATTGTATATAGAATTATTATTACAGACATGTACTTAGATTCAAATGAATTTGCATATCTCGGCGAAATCCGAAACTAAAAGTAACAAAACTTTAAATTCTGATTCATGAAGAAGATTCGGGACTTGTCGTGTTTCGATGCTGCATTTAAAGCTAGTTTCAATTATAACTTTCCTCGCTGCCTCGCCTGCGGTTACTAAATGACGAGCGTAAAATTTCTATTGAAGGTGACAATATACAATTTCTAGCATCTGGGTGAGACGCAATTTTAAATTAATTTACAACAAACGATTATTTTGAGCGCATAACTAACCAGGAAAAGATGTTTTTAAATTGGATAACGACTTCTATATACCTTTCACTTTGATAATTGTATCTCTTTCAAAATGACGTGATTAAAATATGACGAGACTTTTAATTATCAAATTATATTATCATCTATTCCAAAACTCTTAATTCATTATTCAAATCATATTTTTCCTCGTTCTCAGTGTATAGAGAAAATTGATTTCCAAATCGCAACGGAAAATATGTTGCCAAACAAGATTCAGAGGGAAATATTTAAATTGGATTGTACTTTGTGCAAACAATCCCGCATAAACTGGTCATTCGTGGCATTGATGCTTGTCTGTGCACAGTCGAGTGCTCACGCAGAATTGTGCGTTTCGAGGGTAAAGAGTGTGTGTAGCGTGAATAAAATAGGGGTGAAACAAGGGGTAGTGAGATAGTAGCGAGAGGACGTAGAAACAGGCAAAAATTTATTTCGGCCGCTACTCAGGTGCGCGCAGTCAGGCGATATTTTCGGCTCTGCAAAGCGTTAACGATTGTCCAATAATTCCGGTCTGCTTCGTTAATTCCGGAAAACGGAAAGCCGACATAGCAGGACATGTCGTTTCGACTTCCGGAATGATAGGTTCCTGCCTCTTCTCCCGGGGAATCACCGGTAATTGCCGGCCTATCGTTCGCCCTTCCAATCTAACATTTGCTCTTCTGGAAAAACAGAACAAGATTTATTCGATTCCTGCTTCCGATTAACGACCTCAACTGTGCTCCAACGAATTTTTCCAATGTAATCTCATGCATAACCATATCAAACATAAATCCCTTGGAAATTTACTTTCAAAATGTAGAAATCTAATTATTATGGGGAAACAGAAGTTACTATATAGTTACTACCTAGCAACAAAACGCACAAAGTCTGTAAACGTAACAACATTGTTGAAAGTAATCCTGAGTATCGAAGTCCCAATTAAAACCTTTTACTGCGAAATCTCCGACTGAAAACATCAGAAGGGCGATGCACGTACAGAGAACGTATAGGAAAATTACCATTCTCTGTCCTATCCTCGTTAACAACTCGACCGTTGCACCATAGGCTCTTCTGAAAATCGAGTTTCCAGAAGTTCACGGTTCATGATCGAAATTTCTAAATGCTTTTCCGTTACCCCTAGACCCTTTGCCGTTGTCATTTTCACACTGAAAACGACGACAATCGGGCGATTAGCCGTGAAATGGCTTTACGACTGAATTTGCATAAGGCTAGGCAATTAAACGAGGCACGATCCACGAGAGAAGCGCTGTGAAGGAGAGAGGTCGATAGTACAACTAAAATAAAGAAAATAAAAAGTGTCTCGGAACAATTGGAAATGTAACGAAACAAGCTCGTACCGCCTCTAAACTTGGAGTACTTTATTTATATTTTACAAGCTAACATTTGCACAAGTATACAACGTGCGACGTACAGTGGACTCTTAATTACCCGAATAACGACCGCGTGGACTTAGCGCCGTGCTCGAACAGTTGAGAGTACCTGAGAGCCATTGAGAACTCCAGCTGCAACTAAGGACCATTTTCCTCCTTTCTTCGTCGATACGCTGCACTTTCTTTTCTCTCTGCTCTAATCTTCCTTTATGGGACATGAAGGCAGGATTGGATTTAGTGGATGGGGCTTGAAACGACTATGTAAGACATGATCACTTTAAAAGGTGGCATTTACAATGTATTTCGATGTATTTACACATGTGGCTTTAAACATGATGTGATCGCCGCCTCGAAACAGCTTACACTTATATGCTACTCTTCAATAAGCTTAAAAATCAAGCTAAACTTCCAACTTCTGAAATTGAAAGTGCGGAGTCTAGATATCGCTACAGTTAGAAATATAAATCACTCTTCATTCACTATTCACTAAATGCTTCTTTTAAAGACGCTGCTCCACAAAGGTACTCTAAAGTGAGAACTAGCATTTACAATCATCATCTGCAACGGAAATCAATCCTAAAAAAAAGGAAAAAAAATTGAAATATAGAACAACTGAAATGGACACGATTTGCGTCACAGTAAAAATGTTAAAAAAATTCATCTAACGGATTTCATCAAAAAATGTAAAAGTAAACGACTCATTTCCGCAGATTCGTACAATATAAAATCACTCTGTGCTTAAAATCAAGACGTAAATACAATCAAGACGTTACAATACAAATAATTGAAAGATTTACATGTTATATTTTCCAGTTAATAGTTACATATTTACGTTAAAGTTCTGCGATCGGTCCAATCAACCGCGCAATGTATAACGGGATAACTCACTGGCATAGGGACGTATTCCACCCAATACGGCGGCTGCGGATTCCTCGGCACGAACTCCTGTGCCAGTGGATTCAGTGGCGCCACGGACGGAAGATCCGGAAGTGAATTTAAGTGGTAGCTTAATTCTTCGTCACTTATTCCATGAACAGTTGCTGCCTTAAAGAATTGTTGCCAAAGGGAACGGCAACAACCGGTGGTCAAAAGGGCAACAGGGTCACCAACAACAGCAACAAGACACTTTGCTCGTGTCACCGCCGTATTCAAAAGCCTTGGGTTCGTCAAGAAACCATAATCGCTAACATTTAATTCAGCTGAATAGCGACTACAATGTCTCGTACGAACCGTGCTAATAAAGACGGCAGTAAACTGCTTTCCTTGGACATTGAGGACACGTTCAACGTTTACTTCTGAGAGCCTTCGCTTGCGAAGTTCGTTACGGATCCTCAAGACCTGTTCGGAATAGTGAGCTAGCACTCCAATTGATCCTTCCCCGTAATTACCCCATCGCGTCTTCGGCCAGTAATGCTTTAATTCCTCCACTCGGTTTACCAATTCCGAGACTTCCTCATTGTTGAAAAATCCAGTCGAATGCATCCCCTGTAAAAAAAAGAGAAAAAAAAAGGATTTACATTTTATATTCACCATTGATTTGGGCATTTGTGGCAAATTTAGAAAAAATTTCTTCTGTAGTTAATACGAACCTTGACTTCATTTCCTTCGACGGCGTAGAATGTGAGCGGTGTTTGCTCAGGATGTTTCTGCAAGCTCGCTCCAGGTTCGACTTCTCCCCCATAAAAGAGTTCAGAGGTGAGCTTGACGATGTCAGCATGCGCTCGATAGTTGCGACAGAGTTGAATTCTACAGGGATGATTGGGCTCATAAGTCAGATGAATTCTCTCCAAAAGACTGGTTCCCAATCCACGTTCCCTGGCCAGGTCGCTGTAAACTTCTGGTGCCAATTGCATTTGATCTCCAGCTAAGATTATGCGCGTCCTTTCATTCGCCAAGGCAAGAGCAGTAAGAGCTTCGCACTCCAGAGCTTGCGCCGCTTCATCAATAATGATGTGCGATGGCTCCAGATCTAGGGGTGTCAGGCAACTGGAGGTTGCAAGGGTGGTTATGACCAATCCAACTGCAGCGATGTCCTCTCTCGAAGGGTCGCGGAAACGACCACTCTGATCCGTCAAAGTGTACTCACGAACGACCGGGTTGACCTAATGGATTTAATAATATTCTAGATTCATTTTAACGTAGCTAAGCCGAAGTAATTGTTCTATGGAATTTGAAAGGTCATACAAGGAACAATTAGAAGACATTTACTCTATAAAAATATATATAAAATGCTAATAATGGTAACTATAGGCTAGATTAACTAATTGAGCCATTACCGTGTTTCTGGTCCGGCCCTTGTAATAAATTCTCAGTGGCATCAGTCGCGGATTCTTGGATTCTCGATACCACCCATCAAAGAACTCCTTGACGTATAAATCAGCCGCACTGTTGCTTTGCGTACAGAGAATGACTTTGCTGTTGGGATCATCCAGAAGCAAAATTCTCAACGCTTGGGCAATCGTAGAAGTTTTTCCAGTTCCAAAAGGACCCAGTAATAGTATGGGAGGCAAAACTTCTTCCTTCGGGGCCATTATCACAGCGACGGCTTTCTTCTGCCTCTCGTTCAGTATATGAGTTTGTACCATTTTGTCCCACCTATTGTTCCAAACGTAGTGATCTTCCCCATACCTGTGGGTCGGAGGAGGAAATACAAGTTGCGTATTGGGCAGACAATCTATCGCTCTGTGCCATTCACAGAAAGGCATGCGATTTAAGACGAACTGAACCTGGACCTTCAGATCGGTATCCGTTTTAAAACCGAGTTTTTCTACACATGTTTTGGATAGACGTGCATAAATTGTATGGTTGCATTTGTCTTCAACATGCGCTTCGAAGACAGGCTCGTTTGTAGATTTTTCGTTTGGAACATCCCCAACCAATCGCCTAATCAAAATACTATTACATCCTCGAAGAAGAAGCCGACCACACTTCGTGTCTTCCGTAATCTCACGTCCCAAGGGAAGCTACAGAAAAAATGAAAACGGTTCTCCTAGAGACTGATTGGCTAGAAATTACAATAATACATACTATGAAAAAAAAAACTGGAAAAGATTTGAAATGCCTCTTTTGACTATTGGTGAGGTAAAACTATTCTGACAATAAAAAAATGATTCACACCTGTGCAAAAAGTTCGCCGGGTGGTGCATATTTGGCAAGGCTGGAGCCATCCGTGTCCGAATTGAGAATGTAACAAGAAGACAATCTCAACTGGGCAGCTTCATTGTACCTGGCAACCTGTTCATGCCTGGCTAATTCTTCGACAGTCACCAATTCATGAAGCCGTCCTTTGTAATTAGTGGGAGTAAGAGACTCCTCCGTGAGGGTGGCGTGTGTGAGGAAGAAGTTGTTCGTTTCAGGATAAGGATAGACTTTACCTAAGTAAATTTCTCTTGGGTCCTTAGCAGGAACAAAAGGAGAGCTAAATGGGACGCAATCTTGATGTGCCTCGTTCAATAAACGTTGATTGAGATTCAAAACGTACAAACTCGCATCTTTCAGCCTTTTCAGGTCATCTTCCGGTACACAGTCCACGCAGATTTTCCGAAGCATTACTGGATGTTCTTCTCCAAAACCAAATAAGACATCTTGCCGGAAAGTTCCGTATTCATCGGTGAAAAAAGTGACTTCCACTTCATAAGTGGCCTCGAACTTGATGGGACCGTTAACCTTCGGATCCTGATCAGTGGCTTGCCACTCTTGGCCATTACTAATGCCACGACAATTGAATTCGTTCGTAACGGACTTAAGGTTGAAGTTCTTCCGATGACTGTCCAGTGCAAGAGCCACATTTCTGAGGCGCTTGGCTAGGAATTAAGAGGTCAATCAACATTTTAGGTTTGCAATACTTTCATGTGTGCGAAAAAATTAGGTACTGTTTTTAATGAAGTTATTAAAATTTAAAGTAAAATGTGAAGTTTGCAATAATTGCAATGACTTTTAATGATAACATAAAATATATTTCAGGATATTGAACTCGTTTTAGTATAAAGTATATTGATAGCGAAAGAAGGGTCAGTCGAAACATAAACAGGATCACCATAACAAGCCTGGAATGTAAATATTTAAAGTTCATAGACCTGCTAGTCGCAGTCTAAATTCAGAAAAGTAACAAATTTCTCCCTCTCTAGCATTTTTCAAGACCATTTGAACTTAAACCAAAACACTTGAATTTGTACGATATTTATAATATTGATTCACTTGTGCTTATCTCTTCAAGATATTCTACGCAACAATGTAATACTTGTACTTAATAATAATTTAATACTTTAATTTGAACTGAGCCAGTCTTCTTATCGATTCTCCTTATCTCAGTTGTATCGCGTTATTAAAGATTGTTTTTATTTCAAACTATAAATAAAAAACTATTAAGTCACAGAATCTGTGTAAAATAAGATAAGTATCAAATAACGATACTAGTCTATAAAAAATTAAAAGAAAATTATAATAAAGTTTCTTTCCTCAAAACATCTTGAACCTAAAATAATCTTTTCTTAATAATCTTTATTAGCCACCAAAAATTGACTAAGATGCAAAAATTGCAAAAGATTAAGTGATTCCTGAAAGTTTATCTTCCTTTGTGATCGAGATAATAATTCATCTCGTCAGCGTAATAATACGCTAAACCCTTCTCGGTTTCCCAGAGCGTTCTTCATAAATTTTCTTCTCTTAATGAACTAATAATAATAAAGAAAAACTAAATTTCCATCAATTTCATTTCCTCCCTGGAAAACGAACAAAGAAACCAAAGCACAAATTCCTTTTCATAAAAAAAAATAACTAAAACGCCAAATTTAAAAAAGCGCTAATATAAAGAATTGTTTATCAAAGAAAATTAATGACATAATTACTTAATTCCTATCAAAAAATGGCTAAGCTAATGGAAAAATCTTGAAGCACGTGTCAAACGGAAGTGACGTATTTAGCTCAAACAGATTGAAACCTGTTATCCAAAAAGATTGAAGTGAGTAGTTTCGCGTAAAATATTTGCAAAAATTAATAATTAAGATGCAGATGTTTCTTCCGGTTGATAATGGTGTAACAATAGACATCAGACTCTTACCGATGGCATGAATTTTAAAGTTGTACACTCTCTCGACGAACTTGTGGGTAATCCTGACATTTTGTTCAGTATTGGGTTCCTCCACAATGACTTGACTGGGATCATTGGCCCTCACCCATTTTCGGTGCACGGCTTTCGCGAAACACGGGTACGACATAACCTCGTTGTTGATAAGAGCGTTCTCGGCCATGGTGGCCATAAGCGAGGTTGACGATCCGACGGCAAAACGATGTGGGAGACTTAGGGGGTGGGATTTTCTAGATTATTGCGGCCGTATGGTTTGAAATGATAGGCGAGGTGTTTTCACGTAGCTCACGAATTACATCTTTCGATATAGAAACGCGTTCAGTCAAGTAGTTTACGGAACAGTGACGTCTTAAAACGACGCGGTACACCTCCTCCTCGAACACTGCGCTGCTGCGCAACGGCCTAAAGATGGCGCTTACCGACCCGCTACTCTGCGCATGCGTGTAAAATACAGACAGCGCGATCTAGGCGGAAGGAATTGGAATTGATTTCTACGAGACCTGCTTTATCGACGGTGGGCTTAGTTTAGCGCGAAAATTCAAATGTTGGATATAGGGTGACTAATAAATAAATAGATTGTAATTAATAAATATGCTGCATACGAAATTATGAAGATTCTTTTTAAATAAATGAAAGTATTTGTTTATTTTAAATTGTAAAAAATAAGAAAAGTCTTTTTTTAAGTAAATAAAGGGGAGAAGTTTAAAAAAACATTTTTTTAGTACTCTGTTGTTTATATAGAATATTAAGGGTGTTGGGGCTAAATTCTAATCTAAAAATTTGATTTCTTTATTTTACACAACAAATATTAAATTGGGAATTTTTTCCCTCTGTAGAATTAATAAATTTTTAAGTAAAATGAAAATATTTACTTTTGAAGTTAGATTTTGAATTCTTCGTTTTATGCATAAAGTATCGATATTAAATATTTTTTCGCTCTGTATACAGTCTTATATTTGAAAATAGATAAGCGCTACAGAGCGAAAAAATATTTATTTACAATTTTCGTTGAGTAAAATAGAGAATGGAATTTTGAGCTTAACACTTGGGTGATTTGGGTCCAAAAACGCCCTTAATGTAAGGGAAATCGAGGGTTTTTTTATTAGATTGAAACAATGGTCTTCTCGAGCGAAAAATATCAGATCCGCACGTTTAGGGAAAACGGTAATGCGATATACAATGTATCACTTTTACTCTAATCGGCCCTTAGCGAAATGGCAATTGTTTCCCCTAAAGGAAACCTTTTTTTGCAAAAAAGCCACTTCCTACAGATTGTTACACTTGTGCTTTAACAGAAGCTCGTAACGATTGCCATTTCCACTTTCTGCGAAAATATTCGGAGGGTGCGGTTATTTAGTTCTTCACGAACTTACTCCTGAGATTTTCTATTCTTCTCCCTCGCAAAGAGAAGTGCACTTAAAGAAGCGAAAATCACTTCGAGTTGTTTTGTTCGACATTAAAATTACTAGTGTCAATTAAAACAGTCGTAAAACTCCTGCAAAGCTCCCAAGACCGCCGCTAAAGATTTAATTTATAGAATACTGAAATATTAATTCGTAATAATAAAATAATAAATCTAGATATTTACAAATATAAAGGTGCAAAATATAAACTAGAAATTGTGCTAAAGAAGGAAATAAAGAAGTGGAGAAAGGGAAATTTGAAAATAAAAAAAAATATATAGTTTAATTACCAGCATGTTTTTTCTCGTTAATCGCATTTGAAGTTCTGTCGATACTGGTGACAAGAAAAAGCTCACTGTGAGTCGCTAATTAAAAACCAATGGGTGATCGAAGGGAAAGGAATAAAGGGGAAATGCGTGAGGAAAAAGAGCAGGGAAGAAGAGGGTTTAAAAATGGGGAAATCGCACTAACAAGGATTCGTTATTGGAAAAAGTCTACCGTTATCACGTCTCTCGCTTCGATGTACGTGCCTCGGTCAATTTTAATCGAGTCTCTTTTAGCACGTGGCGATGAGCATGATCATCTTTTTTATTTTTCAGTCTCTCTATTTTCAGTTTTTTTTTTCTTTCTATTTTAATTCTCGTTTTTAAATCGTGGCTGGACACATAGAAACTTCGACTTGCTGCATCGAGGGATGGAAAAGGGCTTCGGGGTGTCAGCCAGATAATCCCAGGAATACAGAGGGTTGATAAGGGACACTTTATAGTCCAGGTATTCCAGGGGAATATATTTTTTAGTGGAAATTGGATGCCTCGCCAACGAGTGCTCCTGAAATGTACTCAACTTGTAGCTTTATGCGATAGATAAATATAAGTACGGAAATATTGGAAAACAATTAGGAAAGGTCACTGGCTTCAGGGGATTTAGAATTATTGACTCTATAAAAAGTTTTAATATTTTTAAAATGTCAGAAGATGAACTAGTCAATTAGCAATTTTAAAAATAGATTAACTTTTTATTAACATACAGGAATGTGGTTTATTCTCTCTGCTTTCATATAATCGTTATGCATCATTATACAGTGGAGATAAAATGCACAATATCACCGCAGGCAGATAACTAGAATCATCTATATCGAAGTAGTCTCTTTCACTGAACCGCGATTTATTCTTTCTTTTCTCCCTGTTGGAATATCATCATTATTCGCTAATATGGCTGTTCACCCTTTTCTTCCCCCTCCCCTCAATACCGCAGATAGTATTCGAGTATCGCTTTTCAACTATCATATATATTCGTTGATTATTTTCTGTTTTAATTAACACATTGTTTCAAAATCTTGGAAAAATTCAGGTATTTCGTTCCAATTAAAAGGAGATGAAATCAATTAAATCTGATCTAATGATGCCAAAGAGTTATTCAATCTTGAAGGAAATTCAAATGTCAATTGATCATTTTTCATATTATTACATAAAAGCCTCTTTTAATTTTGCAAGAAATATTTCAGAAGTCTACAGCAGGAAATTTATATCCAATGTAATACTTTATTCCATACAACGAAGCATCCAGAGACATCTCATGAAATTTTCATCTGGGAACCATCAGAGCTTTTCCGACCTGTCAAATCTACATTCTGAATCTCGAAATCCATTCGTAAACCCACGAGTAGGATAATATAAAGCGAGCAGGTTGCAATTGACATCTATTTGCTTGACGTTTGTCTGACGTTCATGTCTGTACTGAGAACGATAGACAGATCTGCGGAAGCGTTCTCGCGACATCCTCGATGGGAGGTCCACTTACCCCAGAAGCCATTACGGATCCCTGAATTTGTGAAAGAAGTCGAGTGCTTGTTAATCCTGAAGGACGTAATGATCATTCAATGTAAAAAAGAAGATAACGTTTCATCGTCGGAGACGTATATAAATTGCCAGTACAGACAGACAGATTCAAGTATTGATTTTATACTCCACATTTCTATCTTAATTGAATGAATCTATAGATAATTAGGACATAATTGACGCTATAATCGGCTGATATTAATTTTGCCTGACCATTGATTAACCCTTACTACTGCATCCGTCCGGACATACATTGACCTGAACTACTGAAATTCCCTCTTTTTATGAGAATATATAATAAAAATCTGTCTTTTGAAGACTTTTACTACTGAACTCTCAACTGGATAATCCTACACTGACCTTTACTACTTAAACCAGCTTTACTACTTAAAAAACTGATCCGCCGTCTGACCATACATTGACCCGAACTACTGAAATCTACCTTCGCTTATTATATATTGTAAAAACAGAAAATCTCATTTATTTCTATATTTTTATATCTATTTATTATTCTGAAATAATCCGCAAGTAGTATTATTTCTTTCATCCTCTGGAGGGAGTCTGTCATAATTCAATGGCCAATACAGCTATAGGAATGCAAGAGAAATGCTGGAGTCCGAATTTCCTGTTCTCGGTTTCCAATTATATTTTGCTATAGGACCCGGAGGTCCTGAAGATACCTGGCACTCGTTCTCTGCCACTATTGTCCTCTCTGTCAACAATAGTGCCATCGGGGATACCTTATCAGTTCTGTATATCGAGCTTTTGTCCACAAGCAACACTCCATTCGTACTACTCGCTGATATTCGTTTTGCATTAAATACGAGGAGTGCATCGCGCTTTCGTCAGCCGAACCGATAAGAACTGACGGAGACGGCCTCCGTGATTGGTGTTGTGAATACAGTCCGCGTGCTTATCGAATTTCTCTACACTGTCAAACTCAATAGTCTACTTCGTTTTAAAATAACAGACTGACAGCAACGAAGCACTTCCCAGGCAGCATATCAGAAAACCAATATATATTTCCATACAATTTCAATGTTATGGAAATTCCTGTAAATGATTAAAGTTTTAATGACTCAAATGACAACTAAAAACATTCATTTCTTAATGTGATCTTCATGTGAAATATTTATTAATCTCTGATAGTGTTACTCTGCTTTAAAAATTTTAACTTGGCTTTAAACTTTTAGTGGTGCGCTGACAACCCTCTTATTCCCGAATGGATGACATTGTGACTCTGGTTTGATATTACGTGTAAGCTTACGGTCATAACTCGGCTTTAAGATCTTAATGAGCCTTTGGGATCCCACAGAGGTCGCGAAACGATCCAACAACCCTGGAGCTGGCCACAACCAAATATCCGGCATCGGTCGATTTCGTCGATATATAGATAGATATATAGATGGATAGATAGATAGATAGATAGATACCTTGTAGATAGAATACGGATAGTAGTTACCACAGAGTCAACGAACGTACAAGAGAGGTAGATTTAATAGCATAGGAATAGCACAGGAAAGTTCATGTCTCATCTAACCAATCCTCCTTCCCCTCTCCGAGCCACCAAGCTCCCACGATAAATTATTCTGCACCATTAGACTCTAACTGAATTATTCGATTAAACCTTGATTTAGCGAGCCGATCTTACCGTCGCGATATTAGAAAAGCTTTATGTACAATGTAGTCATACTGTACATGTTCGCCAGTTCGGATTATCTCTGATGCATCTCACATTTATTATATTTTACTCAAGATTAGGGAATACAGCTTCCTTCCTCTGTAACATATTGACGTTCTTGTTTTCTCTCGAGAGATTTAATCTGCCCAATTTATTTTTCGGTAGAAATCTCCCAACGTCAGCCTCAATTTTATTTTGAAGGTATTTTTACCAAATTTTTTATGAGGGATCGTATATATCAAGTTGCAGATATTTTATGCTGTTCAGTAAAATTTCTGAGGTTCCTATTAAAAAAATAAAAAAAGGAGGGAGCTTGACGTAAAGGTGATGCACCGAGAGATGAAATGTTCCATAAACTAGCAGTTTGATACAGAGTTTTTCCTACTTTTCTTAAACGATATCGTAGGGTGTCGCGTGGAGTGTCCCATTATTTTAATTACTTCCATCTACGAAATGACCCGGTTGAGCGAAACTCGCTGAAACTCGAGGGAAACATTATTATACGAGCGACTGCAAGTTACCACCGCAATACTCGGCCCTGACTTTTATGCGAAGGTCTATTGGGAAACCGGTTAAAGTATTATCTTAATTAGAATTGCTGCCATCAAAATCTATTTTTTTATCCCTTTTCTCCTCGTGTTATGCAATGTTTATCCCTTGGTCTATCCTTACAATGTTCATCCTTAATTTCTTCCTGTATCTTTCTTCTATTTCCTACGTTCCATTTCCTTTCGCTATTTCCGATACATTTTTATTTGTCACGTTGTCTCCCTTTTTTTTTATTTCCCTATTCTCGGGTACTTCCCTACGTGTCTTTTCTTGCTATTTTGATAAGGCAGGTACTTCGTATACGCTAGGATCTCATTTTACGTGCATCCATACACAGGGAAATCGAGCCCCATAAAAATCGTTCCAAAAGAGTTCCGCTTGAGTCTCTTCAGTCTTCCTCAAATGTAGAAACTTTAAGATTGTATCCGTTTTTCTCCAAGAATTCAACTCACTTTTTACGAGCAGAGCTAAGGGGAGGATTTTTCACTCGATAAACCCAATTGCCCTTTTGACATTTAAATTTTGTTTTTATGCCATTAAAAGACCACATAAATATTCAAGATTTCATTAGGAAATTAATATGTCCTTTTTAATTCAGATTTATTAATTTGCATCCATTTAAAATTAAAATGATTTATGTCATTTGATTTATACGTCTGTAAATATTATGTCAACTCTGCTTTTACTAATTGGACCGAGCGGAAATTAATTACAATTATTAACTGCAACTGCGATTTCCATTTCTACATATATAAAATATCAGCACTAATTAATTAAAATAATAATTTCAGAGAATTTCGCTGATTAAATCTTCGTCCCTTCTCGTTTTGTATATATGGGTTTCCACGACAAATGACAAAAGAAATTCGATTTTGTTTTCTAAATATGTATCGGCGAAATTGAGTCCCGAAGGTCCTGAGGGAATTTAAGGTAGATATTTCGATGGAAAATGACAGTTTAATTTCGAGCAATAGCCAAAGACGATCAAGTCATTCAGAAATACAGAGGATACCAAACAAAGCTTCGGCCGCAGCGTTTCTTCTCGTTTTCATTTTTATGCTCGCCAGCCCGCATCGAAACGAGCGGAAAGAGAATCCATTTACGAAATCCGCTCAATGTCTTTCGGAGGCAAAAGGATCTCAAGAAGGATATGAGAGAAATAATAAAAAAATAATAAAATTAATCCACTTGCTTCATCGTTTAAAAACTGTTGCGGTTCGATTCTTCAATCTTTTTCCTATGTCATCGTATCCTTTTTATTTATCAACTTTAAAACAAACATTGAACAATTATTATTCAATGTTATTTTAATATTCGTTTAAAATCAAAATTGAAAACATAAACTCTGAAAATTGGAAAAAAAATATCCGAGCAGAATCTGAATTTCATCAAGTTATTCGCAATAAAACGTGGTAGGAATATTTCGCCAAGATACACGAAACGGAAATGAAATTGAAAAATTGAAAATTTACACAAAGAATGGCGAAAGCTCTGTCCAATCAAGGAGTTTGTCAATACATAAAAAGAAAGCTAGAGGGCTCTGATTGGTTGAATCAAGTAATGAGCACAAGAATCTATAGAATACTTTTCTTACTTAAACTTTATACCAATATTTGTATTTTTAATTTAACAGCGTTCTACTTTTAAATATATTTCGGCCATTTTTAATTCAATTTGAAATCTTTCTTCACTTCCTTGCTAAAGAGAGAGAATAAATCGCGATTTTTAATTGCACACTCATTTAAAATGCTTTTAGTATTTCTTTTGAAGCTGTTTCGCAATTATAATATATAAACGTGAACTTAATTGGTACAAAGTCTGCATTACCATTCATTCTCTAAGTTGCTGACACTAGCTTCTTGTATATACAATTTCGCAAAAAGTAAAGAATTTTATTCACGGTGTGGTAATTTGAGCAATGATACCTACTTACAACGAAAAGAACCGGAACTCTGACTTTTCTCTAGGAGTCTACGGAAGCTACGATGTTGTCTTTCCCGCAATTTCCGTCAGTGTGACTTCCGCTTATATATACAACAATCTCGGAAGTAATAAACTTTTGCTCCTTTCTTCAACACTTGGTTCTAAAGTCTTCTAGAGTCTCAAAAGAGACACATTTTAAAATATATGCAGACTTGCATTATTTTTAAAGAAATATTACATTTTTAACTGCATACGTAGCTTATATACCGTAATGTTAAACGTACCCTGAAAATAAAAAAGTAAAACTGAAACGTTATCATTGTATCGACAAAACCTGTCCTTTCATAGACTCACATTTCATTAAACGCTTTACATGCTTTACTTCCATCCGTCCAACCGTCCTTTTTGCGTAACACGACGCAATCATTTATATATGGCGAAATGAGTTTCTGCCCTAAGTCTTTTTCTAAAAAAAGCTCGCGTATAAAAGCTATTACCTACTAAATGATATCTGAAATATACAAATGAAAAGCGTAAATCAATAAGTTCATTCTTAAAATGAATTGAGTGAAAATTGAGAATAGAGCCACACATAATGACCGTTTAATGTCCAGTAAAAGCCAATCAGTATGAACCATCAATGCTTCCTCTCTTGAATATAATAGACAATTGAATACTCAGTTGGATATCAATAAACAATGAGTATTTGTCGCACAAAATGTTTTGTATTTATAATAAACACTTTTAATTGACCTTTTAATTGACCTTTCATTGCAATTTTAATCTGATCTTCTTGCTGCTTTAAAAAATTAATAAAAAAATAAATATCTGATCAAATATTTTTGTTGTTACAGAAATGTAGAAGATTATGCAAGAGAACACGAAGAGGCATCACGTAACATTCAACAGTACCTGTCTAATCCAATAAACGCATATTTATTAGTAAAGAGATTGACAACGGATTGGAAAAGGGTGGAGGAATTAATTTCTGAAGATGTTGGCCTTGCCTTTGTAGCGAATATCACCAGTTCGAGAAGCGACCTGAAATTCCCAACGGACGAAGATCTTAATGGTGCTGCGGTGGCATTAATGAGGTTACAAGACACGTACAAGCTGGAAACAGCACAGGTTGCAAAAGGAGTCCTCAATGGCGTTCAATACAGCACTGGACTATCAGGTTGCAATTTTACACTCATTAAAATCTGTGTTTTTATTATTAAATACTCTCCTTTGCCTGTTTTCGATATATTATTATTTTTATTATTATTGTTATTATTAATGATAAAAAACCTTTTTATTAACGCCACAACGTATAAATTGAATAATTCTAACTTTTAGGATTCATGTAATACTGCCAGAGTTAGTACTTTCGTGATAAATGGAATCATGAATTTAATTACTCTTGTAGTATGCTGCAATGCTTCATAAAAATGAAATTTCATTTTTGAACGCATTATTTCTACATACTAAATGTTTGATTACATTTTCACATGAATGGGCCATATAAAATGTTTTTTCGTAAAAAAATCACTGCCTTCAAAACACATTAAAAACGCGAAATGAATATAATTTTTAATGTTGAATGATTTATTGAAAAAAGGTACTTTCCAAAAGAATAATTATTTATATATAATAAAAAGAGATCAAGATTAGATGTTTGAAATGGTTTTAAGGGAAAATTATGATAAAGACAGATTGGATCTATAGTTGGCAAGAGAAAATCAGTTAATTAACGAACAGACTACCTTGTATGCAAGAAAACCACATCGAAGTTCTAGCCCATAGGCGTAAATCGATTCTCCAATCAGGAAGTTGTGCTTTTTTTGATGTCAGCCGGAAACTGGATATTGCATTTAAAGTAATTTATTATTAGTGCTTTTGCCACGCCATTTATCAACACCTGTCACGCTTCCGAGGATAATTAACTAAATACGCAAATGGAGTTTTCAATGCAAGTGACCTCTGTGATTTAATTAAAATGATCAGCTTAGTGAAGACGTGTTGTAATTCAAAATTTCTCTAATAAAATTTCGAACGCCTTTAAATAGATATTAATTTAAAATCTAAATCTGCAATCTAAATCCGAACTTATGGATTGAATAATTCCCCAACTTTATCGGGACAGATGGTTTATTAATGAAGAATCGTCTTGGCTTCTTGACATCGATCTGGGTTTAAAATAGAAAAAAAGAGAGTAAAAGTTACACGAATTAAATTTTTTCAACTTTATTACTTTTACGGGTCGGAGTTCTTTCATTTGAAATTCCGAAAGAAACTTATTCCTATAAATCCTGACGACAGATTGTCTTCTAGGGACGATTGGGAATGATTTCCCACGCGTCCTCAGATCACTATTAATTTCCCGGCAATGAAAACAGAACTTTTATCCTAGCCACACGTTCACCGTAAAGTTTCGCACAAATGGAAGGTGGACATGAGATATGAGGTCCCGTGTGTGTCGATCGTGAAGAAAAATCTTCCCCAGAGCCATAAGATGTCTTCAAACGTCATATCTTTTCTTAAATTTCGAAAACACGAACCTTTTTATTTTCCTTCGAAGGGAAATTACTTTTTCATTTATTCACATTTATTCTGTCAGAACTCTCAATCTTCCCTATAAATTGTGAATGTATTTTAAAGAGGAAAGATCTTAAATTTTTTTAATACAATTTCAATGTCTACATAATTTTTGCAGTAATCCTTATGAGATTTCATTTTAAATTCTGTATAACTTTAATGTTGAGACGATACTATTTCGCTCGACGTAGAGAATTTTCTGTGGAATTTGAACAATTTATTTTGATGCAGCTGGCGATTGTTTCGAGCTTGGCAGACAGTCTTACAATAACGGCGACTATTATCACACGGTTCTGTGGATGCAAGAGGCCATGGATCGTCTCCAAGAAGAGCAAAACAGGACAACTACTTCCAAACCAGATATCTTGGAGTACTTGGCTTTCTCCACCTACATGCAAGGTCTGTAGAGCATTTTATTGAAGAAAAACCAATTTCATTCTCAGGTCCACAAACTTTTCATGATAGGCCTTGGATAATCGAGATTAGAAGCTTGCAATTGATAAAAAAAAGAAAGAAAATCTTATTGACATAAATATGTCACTTATAAATTATGATCCATCTTCTTAAGCTATTTATCTGAAGATCTTTTGCAGGAACTCGTTTCATTTTCTGCTAAGACTGTTAGCAATTCTCATGCATATTTCAAGACTCTAATGTAAAAGCCGCTCCGCTTAACTTAATTTCATAAAGCTTCCTGAGTATACTCGCTTAAAATCGACATTTTTCAATGTTATTATTCATAGCAGGAGTATTTTGCCCTCGACAAGGGATTCAACGAAGCAGGCAGAAAAGGGGAAAGTTCGTAGCTGTATTAGAAATACATTATATATTACAAGCTAAATCTTTCAAGGGCTACGCTCTCTGGTTATAGCGTCGCGCCACGCTTTTGAAAAATTAATTTCCGCGTTCGAAACTGGAAACCATGATCTGGTCGGCTTTAGGAAAATTTGATACCTCCTGATACTGTCGTGACTGAGCTTTTCATTCTGCCCTCTTTAATGCTTTATAATCCAAGATTTTCCTAGTCTTCTTCTTGAAGACTTGGAAAGGCGAAGTATAACTTCAAATATACTAGTTCCTAATATGGAATTTTTTAAAGCTCCTATTTATTTAAAGCTTCTCTGTATAATCTCAATTTCAACTAATCCAATTTCCTTTTTACAGGAAACGTCGCCCGAGCTCTTAGTATGACGAATGAACTTTTGGAATTGGTACCAAGCCATCAAAGGGCACTCGGAAATCGAGCTTATTATCAAGAAGAAATTGAGAAGAAATCCAGTCAAGTTAGGAAAAAGCGAGGCGAAGATGGCCAAGATGATGTCAATCAAGTAGACCAAGTAAGTTTTTTAAAAGTTTCATCAATTCCTTTTTTTTTTGGAACCTTCAGATAGTGAAATAGTTCTATTAAAAATGAGATTTTTGGAGGAAAGTTGAGTCTCTTAATATTTTATTGTGATTTCAGCCTTTCACCGTAACAGAGAAGAAAACTAAGCCTTTGCAAGAGCTAACTGAGAGGGAGAGATACGAGATGCTTTGCCGTGGAGAAATTTCCCTACCCCCAAGTATTCAGAAAAATTTGAAATGTCGATATGTCGATCGAGGTATTCCTTTCTTGAAAATAGCGCCTTTCAAAGAGGAAGAAGCCTATCTGGAGCCAAGAATTGTTATATACCATGACGTAATTTATGATCAGGAAATAGAGACCATCAAAAGATTGGCACAACCCAGGGTTCGTTTACCCTTTTATTCTTTTATTCATTTTCTCTCGGATATCGTTCCTCGAGATTATTTAAAACTTTAAATTGTTAAGAGCCTTTACAATTATAAATTCTCAGATGGAAATCCATTTCCTTTAATTGTAGATGAATTTGAATATTTTATACTGAAAGGATTGCATATTTGAATTCTTGCATATTTGTAATCTATTATCTAATTTATTTATCCTAATATCTATTTGAAATTTCAAATTAGTGTATAATTTTTGAGATAAATAATGATATTCTCTGTTTTTTAGTTTAAGAGGGCCACAGTGCAAAACTATAAAACCGGTGAGTTGGAAATTGCCCACTACAGAATTAGCAAAAGTGCCTGGCTTCAGGAGCACGAACACAAACACGTAAAGGACGTAAGTCGTCGAGTAGAGGACATGACGAGTTTGACTGTCGACACTGCAGAGGAACTTCAGGTCGTTAATTACGGAATCGGAGGCCATTACGAACCACACTTTGATTTCGCGAGAGTAAGTGATCGATCGATAGACTACTCTTACTTAGTTGGACTAATAGTTCATTATTGTAAATTACGTTCGTAACTTTTCAGAAAGAGGAAACGAACGCTTTCAAGAGTCTTGGTACTGGAAACCGTATCGCCACTGTACTCTACTATGTAAGTGATCATTATTTTCTTTAATTTATTTGATCCCGTTTCATTCTACAAAAATAAGAGTAGAAATCTTAGTATATTATCCTTAAAAATGCAGTCAAGCAATATTTGCATAAAATTCTAAGAGGAATGTCTTTGTAGATGAGTGACGTCGAGCAAGGAGGAGGTACAGTTTTCACTGGAATAAATCTTTCTCTGTGGCCTAAAAAAGGAAGTGCAGCATTTTGGTACAATCTTAAACCTAATGGACAGGGAAACTTCTTAACTAGACATGCAGCATGTCCAGTACTAACGGGTTCAAAATGGGGTATGTTTATTATTTATGATTATGTATTTAATTTTAATTTGAAAATATTTTCTAATATTGTTCAATTTCTTTGATTGCAGTGGCGAATAAATGGCTGCACGAGATAGGTCAAGAATTTCGCAGGCCTTGTACTTTGGAAAACCAACCTGAAGACACTGACCTCTTCAGTACCGTCTAAAATAAGTTGATTGAAAGGAATGGAAAATGAATTCATTGAGAAAATACCAAAATGGGAATGAATTGTATATTTTACCTCTCCTAGTCTCCTAGTCGAATAGTTGTGAATAGGATTCTCGAGACTCCTTTTCACTGATACGCATCAAAATTTGATTCCCAAAATATCTCAGTGAATTCAATCTTTATTTTAATCAATTTTATTTGAACTGATTGTGAGATGTTAAGTTAACTCCTCTCGGAGATGTTAAACGCGGCACTTCATCTTCAACGAATTCAAGTTGATTACGAAGCTTTCCGCATCAAAATTTAAAATACATATCGCAAGGACTGCGTCGATAGCAAAAGATAAATCAATCGTTTATTATATTTTCTTGTTAAGTAACGTCAACGATATCCATTTCTGAAACTGTGTTAAATTTTGTAAAGTGGATTTAACAATCAAGAGACTGACGATTGGCTGAATTGTGTAATTATATTTCTCAAGGTTCATCAGAGGATAAAAGGTTTATTGAGATAAAGAAACTTTCTACTATCACTGAGAAAGTCGTTTAATTGAGTTTACGTCAAAGCAAAGGTCAAAAGGAAGCCTAAGTAGCTATCTTTACTAAGAAAGATGCTAAAAAGAAGCTAAAAAATTTAAGATTTGTTAACAGAAAAGAAATTTATTTGACAAGAGTGAATAAATAAGAATCTCATGAGATCTGAAAATTTTACTCAACTTTGACTAATAATTTATTTACGAAATTTGATAAAGGAAACGAAATTCTTAGAAACTGTTTAAAATCTTGATTATTTCTTAGAGCTAATGATATTCTTGGAATTGTAGAGAATGTAAATAATTTAAATGTGAACTTTATCAGCTCTTTTTCTCATTTAAAAATCAATTTCGAGCGGATGAGTTTTAGTAATATATAAATAATAGCAAGTGCAATGTGATACTGCAGGATTTCTAACACAAGAATGTACGAGTTAGTCTTTAATTTTGCGGTGATTTTAACAAATTCGTAGATAGAATCTTTCTTATCACTGAACTATCCACGAGTGTTCTACATCTACTTGTAAAAAATTTAGTACATTTTTCTAACGAACAGTGTCACCAACACCACAAGTTATTTTGTTTTATCTACAATAATGTTTTATTGAGACCCATTTTTCACTGTATAAAACAATGTTAATTAAAATTGAAAGTTTTAATTTCAAGTTTCTTTCTCATTGCGTGATCACTCGTTTATATACGACAGATACATGCATGTATAATGTATATCAGCGTAATGAGGACTTACCGTACTTTGATAAAACGAGAATCAGAAAAGCAAAACAATAAAAAAATGTGGAAATCAGTATGTGGTCTAAAATTTTAGTCTCGCTGAAATGAAAAGTCGAGTTTTGTTGAATATTCTCTTTCTATCAAGGTGCAAATAGGTGATAAATAATTTTAGATTATAAAGGAATGAATTTGGGCAAAAAGAGGTTCTCTGTGCTGAATAGAATTCGCAGATTGTGAATAAGTCAGTCAACTAGATCAAAGAAATGTACGATTTTGCGATTCGTATTACCGATGTATGCATAATAATTGTTACCAAGTTCGTTGGTAGCTCAAGTTTTCCTGTTAGAGAATCCAGTGGCATTAAATCGATCTAAAATGTCTAACTCGACTGTTAAATGCCTCTGATAACAATTTGCATAGAAAAATGAATAGGAAAATTCGTTTTGTAACTTGAAAGGAGCGCTCAAATCGGGAAAATTGTAAATATTGTTTATCTCTGCTTTTTAATTGAGATAAAAATTCAAAATATGTATTAATGTTTTCAATTTCCATTTCAAAATGTATTATAAACTATGGGAACGTTTGCATCATAATTTTCTTGAGCTTTCTACTCTCACTCTTCTTTACGTAAAGTATATTCCGTCATTTCTAGTTTATTTTCATCATATAAGGGAAGTTGCAATCCCAGCCCCCTTTTCTATACGTTCCTATAGAAATTTTTAATTAAAATCTCAGAACATCTTTATAAAATTATTTTTTAAGGGAAAGTTGTCTTTTTTGAAGAACAAGAATTTTATGCAAATTAATTTGCAGAGGTTTTTGATTAAGGGCGCATATACTGTTTATACATACTTAAAGTCGTTCGTAAGCATCGTTACATCCTAGCATATTATTATGTATATATAAATATCTAAAGAATAAAAGGTCGACAAATAAAAGTTTTCGAATTAACTGCATAATTCGTCTCTATTTTTATTGAGCTATCAAATTTTACTCTAAAGAAATTCGACTTAATAGTATTGTAAATTCTTAAACATAAATTAAGTTTGCGAGGCTTAGATACGTTTCTGTAAAAAATTACCATTTCGCATAACAATCTATAATCACTGTATTCTACCTCTGTCGATTCAGAGTATTTTTGAGAATTAAGTAGAATAATCACGTCAGTTTAACAACAATTGTTGCACCCTTGAGAAGCTGTTAATTACTGATTCAACGAGCATCAGTGAGATGAATTATTTCCCCAGAGAAATTAATGGAGAGAAACCATAATCATGGGATAGTGAGAATGTATCGCTGACCTATCAATAGACTAAAAGCGCACACCGTTCATAAAGCGATGATATCCTAGGGGAATGAAGAGAGAATAATCTGTGTACATATATACGTTATATATATATTTGAATGTGTATTGTGTAATTGTATATATATATATATACATTTAATCTTTCACCCTTTCACGTCAGTGAAATAGATAAGTAGAGGGATTTTTCCTGCGTGCAGCACTGAAACGTTATTAAGACCTCCACACCCACATCCGAACGCCTACACACCTGGATCGATCCACACCGGGTTAAACGGAAATAGCAAATAGGTACTATATTAACTTGGTGCAACCTGACCCGACTCTTTGATCAAAATGCACGCGGATATATATATGTATATATACAGACTCTTGCATCTACTATCCTCTTAACTGGGACAACCTACCCTTCAACCTCTGACCTCTGCTTCCTCAGTTTTACACCCAGTGCACCTGCGATGGAAAATGGAGAGAGAGAATTTTGGAAAAGAGTTACAAGGTCATCACACAGTCCATTCGTTACGGGGAATGAATACCTGGCTCACCTTTTGTTCAATTTTGTCAAAGGGTAGTTTTTTCAAGAGTCATTTAGGCTGATGCCCTAGATTTGTCGCCTGATGAATAAACATAAAAAGCATTTCCATAGACCTTTTGTTTTCCAAAAAAACTCATTTTTATACAGAAGAACTTTCAGTGGATAATTTGTAACAACATCCCCACTGATTGACCCATAAAAATTTAATTTAAAGAGAGTTTTTGAGAGAAAAGTGAATGTAATAATAAGGTGGTTGTTTGGAAAGCTCATCTTCAAAAAGCAGAGCGGATTTCAGCTCGTAATCGAGCGACCTTTCAATATCGTGAAAGGGAAGCTGGAAACGGAATGAACGGATATTACAGCTCGGTATATAGTCGAGGTGAATCCCAGATAATATTCTGTGAAACAATTTTATAACAATGCTGGCTTTTATTGCTATATGTATGTAGAGCTGGTAATTTGTTTACCATAGCGTATTTTATATGGTTTTTATATTTTCAGAAGCAAGGAGAAGCAATTACTTTTATTTTTATGTAAAGAGACACTCGTTTTTTGACAAATGTTTAAAATTTGCATCTGGTCACCATGGGTGACTTTCTCGTCGTGCAAGAACAGTTGCTGACTGGTTTCGGATGAGTAAGTTGCAACAGCTTTACTACCAGTTCACATCCAGTGAATATTGAACGAGGTGGATGCCACGAAGCGCGAAACAATTGCTCTAGTTGCCAATCTGTGAGCAACAGACTGAAAGCACAAGCTATCAATATAGGATTGAAATGGGAAATGCCCTTATATTGAGTAAAAACTGTGATGAATTCTTCTTGTTATTTTTCATATTTTGCTTCCCTTTTCACGTTTTGTTCACGTAAAATGTGAATTGCAATCAAATTTCAACAAAGCCTTTAATTTTGTGATAATAACCAAAAGCAATTAAAATCATTTAGTCCCTTTTTGCAGAAGTGGTTCTCCCTGAAAAATTTAAAACATAACTTTTAAAATCAAAACTAATTGTTATCTTTTTTTTTCAGTGTGAATGTTGGAAATCGCTGCATATATCGTTCTGTGAAATATCGTGATTGCTATTATCGCTTTCTGCGTGGATGCTTATCAGCTAACATTATTACACCGAGATATATTCCTGGACCGTATTGGGTTCCACTTTACTTCTAGACGAAGCAAAAGTTAGCAGTATTCAGTTGGTGCGAAATCTGCAATGAGTTCAGGTAATCTTTCCTTACTGAGTTCAATAATAATTTTAATTTTTGTTGTAAAAACTATTTTTTTTAATTTCAAGGAAGATTATTTACTAGGAGGGTTTCGCTTATCGCATTTCATTAAATTATTTGTTATATTGAACTTATAATTTGAAAGAGTGTATTAATTTGGTATTCTTTAAATTAATTTCTAAACATTTTTTGAAATCCTATAACTATATTTTTGAATAATTTCCTTTGATTTTATCTTTTCTAACAGTTTTATTATTGAATATATAGCCTGGTGTCCAAACAATCCAGTCTGGAATTCAAAACAAAGCAGAGTGGCTGATGCAGTGCAATACAATTCATTGTCTTTTACAACTGTTTTAATTCGGAACAAGAAATATTTGCCAACTCAAAATTTTGAAAAAATTCAAGATCGACGCTCAAGTTTTTTTTAAACTCACTTTTTTTAAATCCACTTTATTGTATACTTTTATATTTCTTCTCATTAAATTCCTTGTAATAATAATTATTATTACTAGAATTAATTTTTATACTTTATATTTTGAAATTCTATACGTAGGATACGTAAGTATTTTAAAATCATTTTCTTCGTTTCTATTGTTTCTAACAGTCTTGCCCAGCCCCAGTGTTGCTGCCCATAAACTGACCAATAAAAATTCAGTACAGTCGGATTGATTCAGGGATAGTTCGGTCCGAAATTTTAATCCAATCAAAATATATATAGGTACGCGGTAAAGATGAGTCATAAGGGACGCATAATACACATAATCATAATTGTAATCCAAAGCGTGCAAAGCAGTGTTTAGAGTTCTTAAATTCTCGAGAACTTAAATTCAGGTTATATGACCGAGAATATGACAGAATTTATGAGAATTTAAAAGAATTTAAGAGAATTTAAGAATTTATGATTTGTAGAAAAATTGTTATTGTTTACATTATTTACATAGTTAAATTTTAGTCATTTATTAGCTAAGGCATATTTAGGAATGTAACATATGCAAAACAACAGCTTACTAGTTAACTAAAGCCACAAAATTCATCTTATAATAAACGTTACTTTATAGGTTATGTTACTGACTAACATAACCTATACTCTGCACACATTTATGACAGTTTTTTCATTTACTACTTGTGTAAAGCTGATTAAGAAGTAATCGAAGTACAAAAAAC